>DWKW01000684.1:0-15155 GCA_018250115.1 Doberes anticus
TAAAATAAAGTCGCTTTAAGGTGAATATAGTATTTTAATAAAAATGTACACACGACTCGAATAACATTTTTAAAATATTTGTAATGGAAATTAACGTGACCCAGTGTCATCCGTAGAATTTTGGTCGTCTGTCTCCGATTCCTGCAATAAAAAAACTGTAGGTAGGTATATTATATTATGATGAAGGTGCACTTTAACACGCTTTTTCTATATTGTTTTTTTTATAATTGTTTATGCTATAATAATTTTACCTAATTTGTTCATGTATTCACTTTTTAATTAAGAATTTAAGTAGCAGTCATAATTGATAGTACCTTTTATGTACCTACTGAGATTAGCACTACAGAGTGTTTTTAACGTAACGTAATTTTTGCGTACATAACATTTACGTAATAAGTGAAATATTGCTTTACTGCAACAATTACCTACTCATACAATAATGACTGAAATTCATTTAAAAGAAACAGTGTTCTGAGAACACTGAGATCGTTTCATACTCATTAACGTAACCAAACTGAATTTTATGTTATCTGAGGTAAGTTTCCGTTAAGAAGATAAGGTCAGGTAAGAAGCAGATAAGGGATGGATTGAAATTTTAATTAAGACTCTATTTGCCCAATAAGAATGCATCTCTTACCAAAACAAACCTATAATCATTGTCTTTTTCCACTTTTTTCATATGTTCGGATTCGTGCCAAAAGAAAATATTTAATCGAGTTATTAAGTTAAATTATTTTGTATCTTTACACGTAGGTATGTATAATACTATACTTGTTAAATTGTTTCTCGTCTCCGTCCATGTTCTAAACAGTAAAAATATTTGCAATATTGACAATGTTGTTGAAAACAATTCGCAGGATTTAAGATGTCGAGGCAATGTTTTATGTTTGAAATGTACATTTTATATGTAAAACCTACTAAATACTACTATCTTTACAAATAAAAAATATTTTATACCAATACCAATGTACCAACGCTAACCAAGTTTCCTTAACAAAGTTCCTCACCGTTGTGTCATCGTCATCATTGGACGGCGAATTCATCAGAGCTGCCAGTGAGTTTGATCTAGCTTTACCCGTGTTCTTCTCTGGCGACTTCATTCTACTTAAGCTCTAAAACAGATGCAAACGAAAAGTTATAAGCCTATAATAATATTATGTAGATTGATCTTAGAAAAGTTTATCGAAATTCGTGGTATTCCGACAAGAACCTCAGGAATGTTCGTAGGACCACTCAACTTAACATGACGTCTGAAGCGAATGTCTGTATTGTGGTCCTTATGTTAGTGGCGTCGACCGCGTTTAGTGATTTCATACTGGTTTTTGAATTTTTGGATTAATACATCGATGATCTATCGCGAACCACGTGCTTATATTATTTGTCGATCTCCTTTTATAGTGATATCTTTTAAGGAGATTAAAGTAGGTGGTAGGTATCTGTGTATTAAATTGTTTAGGTATATGAGAGATTTCCGAAATATATTTAAAAGCAAATTTGTTACCGCGGTATTATCGGCATCTTTATACGGTGACTGTTGCGGGTTCATCAGAGATGCCAGCGAAGATGATCTAGCTGAAATCCCAGTATTCACCTGCTTCTCTGGTGATCGTAACTTCCGCCTAAAGTTCTGTATAAATTTGATTACCTCAATATTAGCTTCATTCTATTAAATTAAACGATTAAATACTATGAAATTAGTAGGTATTCGTTATGTGAATGCGTGGTTTAAAATACATTTTAGGTAATAGAAATAACATTTCTTAGGAGAAATTGGATATGTAATGTCTTAAATTAACTAATTACTCGTGGATTTCAACGAATATCCAATACGAAGGGAGGTCCAAAAGTTAGGGAAGCACTGGGATTAAAGGTAGGTACTCGCTTAGTACGAGTGCAGAGTTGCGAATGATGCTCCGCTCCACACCAATACGACCATTCCACACCAATCAGACAAGTAGGTTATCCATCTTGCAGCCTAGACACGTACCCTAGAGACAATTATTTGTTCTCGAATTAAAAAAAGGATCTAAGAAGTAGAACATTTTCAAATGATGTTATCATGAGTTACAAAAGGTATTTCGGACCATTAATAATACATTTTATTAAAGAATCTAATTTCAAAAGGTAAAAAATTATTGTACTTAAGGGCTGATTTTTGTATTGAAAAAGAAAAGTGGTTTTGTTATTTTATTTCAATAAGATAGAAGTTTTAAATCCCGGGGACTTTTGGACCTCCTTTCGTAGATACATATTTCGTTCATAATTATTAAATATAAGATATTTACCGCTGGTTCCTCTTCTTCCGAAAGACCTGTATTAAACATCTTCAACAAACATTGATTTTATTCAATGAATACTAATATAATATTGTTATCAATAGCTGCTAAGTTTAACTACAAAATTAAAATTTACATTATATAATTATACATATCTACATATGTATTAAGATAGGTAACTGACCTCTAAATCCGACTTTTCATTGATATCGGATATTTGTTGGTGAGCTACTGTGAGCAGTTCAACGGACTTCGCATGGAAAGTCATTTCAATCGTAACAAAGTCTGAGAGAAGCGCCTTCAGCTGCTGCAACTTGCGACGCTCAAAGAACTCAGTCTGTTCACTTAACCCTTTTGCGGTACGTGACATCTCCGCCGATGCCTTAAGCAGCTCCGATTCTGCATATGTCTGTAAAAAATACCTTTGATAGATTATGTGTAATGGATAACAGAAAATTTAATTATGAAAATTGTGAATGGTTGTCAGCCGGGGACGTCCTAGACGTACCTACAACGACCAAATTGGCGACCTTATGGTAAAGGGTCAAATTAGGAATACCCGTAACCGAAGAGCCTGCATGCATGAGACGATTGACGTCAGTTGAAGATGCGAAAGATGTATGAACAGTGGCATTCGGCGGTCTCTGCCTACCCCAATGGGAGACAGGCGTGAGTTTATGCATGTATGTGAAATTTTTTCTTTTCGTTAACTGTACCAAAATAGTTTCACGAGAACAAAATATTTCTGATCCACCAATAAACCTACTATTGGGATCGGTTGTTACACAAATGACGTTGATTAAACATTGATGTGATGAATTGTGAATTGTGGACAAAATAGGTTTCTCAGAAATGTTATCGGGTTTTTAAAATTAAAATCGAATGAAGTGAGTTTTGAAATCCACCAAAATTTATTTCTATTTTAAAAATTAAATGAACTAGCTAACTTAGTTTCTATCGTTTGTTGTATAATTTGCGTTGCGCCAAAGTGTGGAACCGGGTTACAATCAAAACACGACGCACTACTTGTTGCCTATTAAACGGTTGTCGTTCTCGTGCTTTATCCAACACCTTTTTCCTTGCGAGTTCCTTCTCCCTCACATTCATTGTGTGCTTCAATTCCTCCCGCGCATGCTTACAGATGTTCTCGTACTGACAAAGCTCACCAATAACCTGCCAAGGTATAAAATGTAAATCAATTGAAAACATTTTATTGCTGTCAGTAGGGCAGACAAAAATCTTCACAAAGTAAATATTAAAATTTTTGAAATTTTCTGTTTTTTGTTAGACAATTAATTTCTCTCTCTTATCCTTATCTCCCTTAGTAGTGGTGTGATTTTACATAGTTTTCATTGATTTTAAAAAGTTTTCTCAATTGTGACGACAAACAGGAAAATAGTTCCCATGATCATTTACCACTTGTTTTCAAGAATTATGGACTACGGGACAACATAAACATTTTATTAATCTGTAAGTTACCTTAGCTTCTAATCGCTGAACTTCACAATTTCTGTATTCTTCTATAGCAGTCAGTGTTAAAGATAAATTGCCTAAACCTGCACTCAAGGACTTGTTTACTAATTCATTATTTGCATATTCTTTTAGGATTTTGGCCAGTTCATCGCCCATATCACGTAACCTGTATAGAGCATTTTTCATAATTACTATTATCTTTTTATTACAAATAAAACTTATAATATATTTAATCAAGCACTAGTGTCATCAATTTCAGCAATTTCTTCGTTATTATTTCTGATTATATATGCGTCTTCATTCATACACCTGCTCTATCTTAGCAAGGTACTTACCTATCGCTTTACCATACCTATTTCGTCCAAGGAGTACCTAACATAGATTAGTTGCAAGACAAACTATATACACAATATTTATAAAATTTGGAATGGACTGGTATTTAAATAATACCACGAAATACAATACCCATAGCTAGCGAACAAAAGTGCATGGTAGAAATATGGCAACTTATTTTAAATTATTGTTACCTGGCAGTCTTTCTTGTGTAATCCCCAAACCCAACACATAATTCTCCAAAGTTTTTCTCCACATTTGTAATTCTGTCTTGGATAAACTTCGCCTGTTGTTCATAGCTTAATGAGTTGGAATAATCACCTCGAAACATTATAGGCCTTTGTACTTTCTTATTATTATTTTATTGTTAAAGTAGGTACAAAGTTTTGATTTTCGTTACCATGGATATGGAAACAGAGTACAGACTAGGTAAATTATAAATATATTGTTTGTGTATTTGTGTTAGTCTATGAGAGATGTAAGAAAAATCATTTGGACCCGGACACTTGTCATCGATCCTGTTTTGAAGATAATAGCTTTCTTTTACAATTTTATTTTGGACATAATGGAAATAATGTTCCGATTTAGCGTAAATTCCTTCTGTGAATAATAAATTTTGATGATAGTTCGTGATACAATATTTTGGTTTTATTAGATGTTATCATGATAACCTCAACCATGCAAAATGTAAAACAAAATGTAAATGTACGTGTGTAAATGTAAAACGTCAAAAATGTAACATTTCGACGGACTGAGAACACATGATTAACAAGCAAGGAACATCGAATTAGTAAAAACCTATTTTACATAACCATTTAAAAAATTTAAAGTGTAAATAGTAAAACTGCAAGTGTGAAAATGTTTTTTAATCTAATGATATTGTAAAATTATTTATAACATTAAATTCAACGACGATAAGTTTTCAAAATCCAGTGGAGCGCTGCAAAAGTGTTTATTGTCATCAAGTTGTCAATGATGACACTGTCATTTGTTTACAACAGCTGTTCGTTCATTGTTATATTGTTATTAGAACAACAATTTAAGTGCTCTAACTAATGTCTGAAAATGAACGAGGAAATAGATGAGTACGACATTTATCATCAAGATTTTACCACCGCTTCGGAGTGGGAAGTATTCATAGCACGACTAGAGGAGGTGATAACCGAGTGGCATTTAAGCAAATTTAAATTAACAAAGCGCCCTTCAAAGTTTACAAAGAAATGGGTAACTAAATCTGAAGAGCTGAAACTGCAAGGAATACGTTTCACGCTGTCATATCATAGTTTAGAACCGGTTAAGAATACAAATAGTGTAGAGCATTCAGAGCACTCTTTATCAACTGATCTACAAAGTTGTCTATGGGAAGCCACAATAAACTTCATCGATGATGTCGACGGTAGTACACATCCTGTATCAAATTGGTTTGGCCTAAAACAGTACCTAATGCTGTGTCCTAGCTCTCCTCTTGTAGATGGCAGTACAATAAAATTAATTATGAGTTCCGTAAATATTGCATTTGGGAATGTTGACTGTGGAGTACCTATATTCGTTAAGATTCGAGAACATTGGCAAAACACGTACCTTGGATTTTTTGAAGATAGTGAATTTAAAACAAGTTTTGACACCATTCATCTAAAGCGAATTTCAAACCAATGCTCTCACCTTAGTGGCCTCGTCAGTTTGTTTAAATCTAAGATTGCATCTCCTGTGGCATTAGATGCTGTTGTTGTATCCGCAAAATTTTCCTATGAACTAAAAGATTCAGAAAACTATGCATGGGGGCAGAGAACCTTATCAAATGAATTCTTGTCTATAGATGGCTTTGATGTGAAAAAATTAACAGAACTCCCATTTGGATCTGAAAGTAATCCCATACAAAGTGCTAGATTAAATGCAATATGGCCCCAGTTTCGTGAGAGCACCATTGTGGAATCCTCAACATTTTCTGATATTGATCCCATAATGGCTCCAACTTGGACCATAACGATAAAGATGAAAAACAATATTAATTATCAGATGTCAGATATAATTGGTAAAGTGATGAATTTGCTGGACAATAAAAACTTACTTATGGATGTGTTAGGTCTAAGTAAAAGTCTGGGAATAGTAAATCCCTTGCATAAAATAACTGAAGCCCCAATAACAATTTCTAAACTAGTGAAAGCAGCCATTGGTCACGGCACCAGTGTGTCAGAATTTAAAGGCCCTATTACAGATGATTTGTTGATGCCATTGTTGTATTATGTATTTCCTGATGCTGTTGAAGATAATGTTTATCCATATCCAAAACATTTAGATGTGGATATTAAGCAAGTAAGTTAATTGAAAAATTTACAAAATGCTCTACTTTGAACTTATTATGTGTCATATGCTGATGTTATGGTTTACTTTAGTAATGTAAATATGCTTGGAAATTATAAATGGCATTTTATGTATTAGGTTATTTTGTTACAAAGTATAAACAGCCTAACAGATGGATTCTTCTTACTTTTCAGAGTGATAATACTGAGCCTAAGTTGTGTAGCTATGTGACTGCAAGTCCAGAAGATGGACTAGTGTGGCGTCTGTCAGTGACAGCAGCACGTTTGAATGATGCTGGTGGGTTGCCCTACCTCGCTCACTTCTGGTATGAATTTGCTCAGGAACTGCAGTATCGCTGGGAACACCATATTCTTGTTCCAGGGTAAGTGTCTCTATGATGGTTAAATTGATGACTTTAAATAGTTATGGCATATAGCAGCACATACGCACAGACTTATACAGATTTACATCTAGTTAACGAAATTGAAACTCTAAAGAATTATAATAATTTATTTTAAAGTAAAATTTGATGTAACTACCCATAAATATATTGTGGGACAGTCAAATACCTGCTAAAGGGTTAACATTGTATAATTTCCCATATTGAGCTAATAAAATAAATAATGTAGCATAAAAAATATATGTACATCGATAATCATGAAATTATCAGTATTCATAGCACCATTTGGATCTAGCTAACAACAATTAATATTTATTTAAATATTCAATAACTACTGAATAATATTTACAACTTTTAACTATTAAATAACAATCTACCATACATACACTCTAAGATATTAAAATTAAATACATAACATAATGAACATTTATTTAGAAAATACAAACTAATCATAATTTTGTCACAATTTTGGTATGTGATCCAGTGAATGTAAAATATTGTGACTAGTAAATGTTATTGTAAAAATCTTTTTCATAGTTTTGTCTTACATAGACAAAATACTCTATTCATGTGCAAAAGTACTTTTTCTCACTGCATTATCAGAAATAGCTTAAAATAAAATGTAAATAGTTTTAAGGAAGTTCAAACTTACAAAATTATCATATAATTTAAACAATTACAACTCTTCAATTCAAATACAATATTTACACTACCAACTCAGATAAGCTATAAGAAAGCTTGGTTTGGTGAATGAGGTCTTTGAGAATCACGCGTTTCGTTAACTGTACAGATTATTTTTGTTCGTTTGGCACTTGTGATGCATTCCGCGATGATGTCGATGAGTGCGCCGGCGGTGGCGGGTGCGGCACCATGAGGTGCAGGCTCTACTGGTTCTCCGCGATGGCGAGCAGTGCCCACGCGGCATTTCGCCTTTCCACGCCGAGCTATTTGCGCGCTATAAAGGTACTAAGCCGCCTCTAGTGGTCGCGTTTCGGGCCATATAGATATCCATGTCGTGGTCAGTCCAATTATCGGATGTGTCGCAGTAGCCTAAGCCGAGGGAGCCGACACTGTATCGACTGGCCGGCCTCGAGCGTGATCGTGGTCTTCTCCTAGATCCAGAGGTGCCGCCGGTCGCCCCGCCCGCTGCACCGCTAAGAGATAGTCGGGATGCACGTTCCGACGTCGCCCCTAAGGACTGACGAGATTGTCGAAGATCTAAAAAAACACGGAAATTGCCTCCGTTGAGAAGTAAAAATATCTATTCGTTATGTCATCGTGTAATCAACATTCTAAAATCTTTGCTTTAACTAATTGTCTCTTTTTCATTGAAATATACGAGATTCGTTTGAAGCTTCAATTAAGTTCTGAACATTCAGTTTCATGTACTATTTGGTTACTTACCAGTTCGCGATCCTAACAAACTGCCTGGGTATCCAGGAGCACCGTACCGGCCTGATTGTGAATAACTGTGTTGTGACTGTCCATCTGCTAAGGAGCGTGCACGGCCCGGGCGCCCCGGTAAGGGCTCTGTAGCTGTTGGTTCGTTATAAGTACGTGCACGTGGAATCGAACGCGCACTGTACGCAGATACCTGATCCCAATCTCGTTGTTTTCCAAATGCCCCGAGAGTAGCTAATGAGGATAGCGGACCACTTGGGCTTGGCGTTCCTGTGAGTCCTCCACAGCAGGGATTCGGCATCTTTTCAGGAGCTTGTGTATGAAGCCGATGAACAGTTCGTGACCGTCGTCGTGAAGCTGCAGCAAATATTAATACTGCAACGACAATTGTGCCACAAATGGCAGCACTTGCTGCTATAGTAATTTTGTCCATGTTGGATGCCGCAGCAGATACTGTTCGTACTTCTCTGCATTGGGAATATGGCACCGTCTCTGGACTTACATGAACCTCTTCCAAAGAGATAACGCAGACAACGATACATTCCTGAAATAGATATGGTATAAAACATTAGTAATATGATTACGTAATAATGCACTAAACATATTTGTTCATATTAAATGTTCAGAATTTGCATATTACCTGAGATGGGACATTTTTGATTTTGAATTCTCTTTCGCTAGCCTCCAAAGGTGGACCTTGTTTAAAACTTTTATCTCCAAAGAGTCTATATACTACTCGGAAACCGAGTATATTTGCAACATCAGAATCCCATTGAATAATGACAGAGTTGTCTTGTCTATAAGCATTCTTTACTATGACTTCGTTAGAATCATCTATTTTTGGTTTCTGCGAAGGAAAGTTCATGACCAACGGTGGTCTTTGGTGTGAAGCATGTCGCCAAGTCGGTGCTGCTGGTCGAACAGAAGGAATCCTGCTTGGTCGGTCAGTAGTTGTGCTTTTTGTTGATGAAATAGGAAGCCTCGTTGTTATTTCTATTTCACTACTTAACACTACAGGAATTGTAGACAATGAGATTGACTTATTAGTAGTTATTGTTGGTGAAGTCAAGGAGGAAATCGTAGTTGTTGTTATTGAACTTATATCGTTGGTTTCTTTTACAGTGGTGGATATTTGCTCTGGTGTTATTGTATTTTCATGGTCACAAACAAGTTCACTGGGCTCGAAACTATAAAATCCACGTTCACGAAAGTGTGGAGGATTACCGCAAAATTGTGGGTTTCTCTCTCGAGAAGTGACTTGTAGCTCGCCGTTGCGAATCCATTCAATTATCCATCGTAAACGACAGTCACAATTTAAAAAACGGCCACCTAGACTTAAACCTCTTAGTGTATGGTTAAGGTGAGCTAATGCTTTCTCTGGAACTGTCGGTAGAGGATTTCCATCTAATGCCAATAAAGTAATCGACGGATTTTTTAGAAAAGCGTCGGGAGGTAATTTATTTAATAAATTAAATCCTATGTCTAAAACCCTTAATTCTGTCAAGGTTGCAATAGCAGCAGTAGGAAACTCTGGTAAAAGATTATTTAAGAGACTCAAGGAGCTTAGAGTATTTTTAATTCCAGTAAAGGCATCTTGTCTTAAATTTACTAACAAGTTCCTTTCTAAGTTTAATGCTGTTAAGGAATCTAATCCTTCAAAAGTACGATTTCCGTTAGGACCTGGCAATTCCCGGATACCATTCTGCGAAAGATCGAGAAATGCTAGACTTCTGAGTCCTCGAATACTCTCTGGAACAAGTTTTTGCTTAGTACCTTTAAGATTAAGGTTTTTAAGAGAATTTCCGAGACCTGAAAGAGCTTGAGATGCTAACGTTATATTATTGTCGGATAATTTCAGAGTTGTCAGTTGGTGAAGTGTGTTAAATGCATTATTGTCTATATGATTTATCCGATTTTTAGAAATATCCAACAAAGATAAACTTTTAAGTACTGTTAACGCTTTTACCGGTACGTCCACTAAATCGTTATCTTGTAGGTTGAGGTTTTTTAAATAGGGTCCTTGTCCTTTAAACGCGTCGTCTTCTATTTTTTCTACTTTACATCCTGATATTTGAAGGTTTCTTATTGCAACGTTTACAAAAGTATCATCTCGAATGACTCTTATTGTAGAATTATTTACGTATAAGAGATCTATTATTAGTTTTCGAGCATTTGAATTCAGAGCATCCAGAAGAGTTGGAAAATCCACCTGTAATTGATAAAAATATGTTAAATGCTCATAATTAATTCATAAAATTTTGAAATAAACGTGACAGGTTTTTTTAAACCTTAATAATGACTTCAAATAATGTGTTAACGTACCTGATCGCATTGTACAGATAGTTCCCTGGCTAAATTAAAGGCGCAGACACATGTTGTCTGCAATGCAGGGGTATCTTTCCATGGGCACTGTCCGTATGTTTCTCGAAATACTGTCAGGAGAAGCACGCAGAACAGCCACCATCGCAAATGAACGTGGAGCCACTGCAATGAAAAAAAAATCTGTACTTTCTAATGTGTAAAATTATTCAAAACTGGTAATGAAAATGCTAATTATAAATAACTCTACCCAAATGAAGCTCTTTGAAAATCGCTTTTTTACGTAAATATTAATAAAACCAATCGAAATGCTGTCCGGATTTGCTCAATAATAAAATCAAACCAATTATTTACACTGATTAATACCTGTTACCAAATGTTTCTGACGGCTTTATTATTAAATTAATTATTTGCAATACATAATATGCTAAAACATGTCATTATGTGAAATTAAATTTAAGTCAAGTATGCATACCTACTTCGAGTTACTTTCCTTGAGCAAATCTAAAATATAACAAAATTATGATTCATCAAGCAATGACAATTTATTTCTTTCAATTTACTAAGCAAACGTTGTCTAACACATTACATGTCTTAACGTATGTGGTCTTAACACATCCATATTCCTACGTCCGCTGAGTTGGTCCCAGTCTGTACCTCCTGTGTATTAAAACTTAAGACAGATATATAGATATTATGTTGAAAATTAAGTAACTAAATATTGTTTGATATGTTATTCGGGATACATTGATGGCGGTGCGTGAAACGAAGCTTCATGCAGCAATCAAGCGGCGCACGGACCGTTGCAGAGAGAAGTGCAGTCGGTTGCAGCGAGCTACTAGCCCGGAAAACTCGGCTTTCCCTGCACGTGCGATCGTCAATTAATTATTACTACGTCTCTATTGTGTAGCGAACCGTGCCAGCTATCCAAGTTTTGCGAAAATGTGTTGTGACATTTATGTGTTGCTTTTAGGTAGATCTCAATTTTCAGGTTGGTCGAACTTTGAATTTTAAACATCGTTTATATTCGTTATTAGTTTTACAGGTCGATACTGAAAATAAAAATTTCTTGAAACTTTATATATACTAATATGATAGTGTGACGAAATTTAAAAACGATAGTGTTCCTAATTTTCACAAAATTAAGTGTAATAATCTCGGCATATAGTTAAAATTTATCAAATCGGAATCTTAGTTTCAAAGTGGAGCTGAATCAATGTTTTAATAAATTCATCAAATATCTGAAAGTACATTTCTTCTTTTTGAAAGATTTTTGTTTTTTCTGGCTGGCTATGATAGGTCCATTACATTTTGGTCAAACGTTGGTACGTTTGACCAAGATAATATTGTGAAATCTGTCTTTCCTACTGGCCCTGCTATTTACTTTTCATTGTTTTCTGAAATTGAATTCCATTGCAAACAAGGAGTTACTTCAGCTAAGGATTAACACACTCTTATTAAAATAACCCTGTAGTTCTTTATAAAGACAGAATCCGATAATTTGCTTACAGTGATAACAGTTTTAATTATTTTTTTTAAATACATCATGATACTGTGGCAACAAGGCGAACATCAAATACGCCTGAACCGTACAACTAATTTACTCGTACTTATCGTAATCAGCAATTTCTTTCCGTTTGCTTACATTTTCACAATATGCTGTAATACCATTTACAGATTGTCTTTTGAGTATGAAATTTACATTTGGATATTGGTGTATCGGACCGGTGACCGAAATTCGTGCCCAATAACCCATGTGTCGTTGGGTAAACATTTGCGAACGCCCAAATATAAATGATGGTTCGATTCGCCGTGTTTACAGTATCGAATGACGTGGACTCTACAGCCTACAACCTATATCCATATTGTAGTAGGTAGATTCGTGTAGTATGTTTACTTTTAGTAACAGTAGAAATTCGAGTTTGTAAAACTTAAACCGTTATTAAAAATTATAGTATAATTTCCTTACAGATACATGTGTACATGTTGGAGACGAGTACGTTCTGTAATTAATAGTCTTGTGTTAAATAAACATTATTAATAGGTATATGCATAATACGTTAATTAATTTTGAGATTTCATACGGCTACTTTGACTAATAGATCTTTGATAACTCATCTGAACCAGCTTAATTTGGCCTCTTAATATCGATGATTAATTAGCATTAATCCGTCAATTCAATTTAAGCAATTGCTATACCAGAATAACATACTAGTAAATTATTTTAACAAGTTAATTAAAATTTGACTAACTCTAGAGTTTACAAACGCTTAGGTACTTAATATATTTTCCAATTTAATTTGATTTCAAAGAGTAACGTTAATAGAATAATCTTCTGTTTGTCCTATCTATAAGTAATTGTAAGTATGATAAGATTTGTTGTACCTACGCTAGCCGTTTTGAGTTATCATGACGGGTAGTAACAGATAGGGACACGAATTTGGTCAAATGACTCGACAGTCATTGTCTCGACACTTCGACAGCCATCAAACGTGACAGGATGTCGACCCTGAAATATATCCTATTCTCTCAATCAAGTATTTAGATGAATATCCCTCATAACTTTATGCTTAATATCAAAAAAGAAAATTCAAGATAAAAAAAAATTAAAGAAAGAAATTCAAAATAACCTTCGACATAAGATTAACACCATCAAAATGTTATGTTATTGAAAAACTGAGTCCGTTGACTAGCGTGCCTAGCGTCAGTCTAGGTGCCTGAAAACAGGAGACAGCTAAGGAGCAGTGTCTAAAAACTTTAATTTTTCAAGATTCACATTAAAATAATTGTTATTCGATAAAACAAAATTGTAAAGTACAATGTAAATGAAGATATTTATCAAGAATGGGTCTCAATAAACAAAGTAATACGAAACTTTCAGATACCCATAGGTAATTATGCCACATTCTACTAAAAGAAACTAAGTTGTTTTAATTTGGGAGTAAATAAAGTAAGTAAAAAAATAAAATCTGAAATTAAGGAAGTATACAATTCGATACATTTTTCTTTTTATGTATGAACCATTTATACCTGCAGTACGTAAGTAATGTTCTACTAATACTACACGTTTTATAACA
Source organism: Doberes anticus (assembly GCA_018250115.1). Lineage (NCBI taxonomy): Eukaryota > Metazoa > Arthropoda > Insecta > Lepidoptera > Hesperiidae > Doberes > Doberes anticus. The sequence continues at coordinate 13,581 of DWKW01000684.1, forward strand.
ACACTACATACAGAAGAAATTGTTTTTCCAAAGGTTTTGATGTAAATTTTGAAATATGATGAATAACGGATGTAGATATTGGCTGTTACCTAGGTACTCGTACTGGTCGTACAACACCGAACAATACACGTGAACACCTTAATCTAGCGTGTAGCTGCTGTGTTTTGTACACATATTTAGGCACGCTCGTGCTTATCAAGATGTTGTTTTGTGGCTTCAGTAGCAGTAACACTAGCCTATTTGTGCGGTCCAGATTTCGCTGGTAACGGTACTCTAAGCCAGTGTGAACGATGTTAGGTTACGAGTAGCTTGAGATCTTCTTGAGGCCAATTCACTTTCACGTGGCCTTTACCTAACTTTAGTTGTCAGACGTGTTTCGAACAATTAAATTACTTTCATATAGCATTTGATTTGATTCACTGTCGACTTTAATTCTCGAGCCGATTGTTTTCTGATAAATTAATAAAACATAGCGAATTATTTTTAGATTCGTTCAAAACAATACTTAACGGCAAAAAATGTTATCTATGTTTTTAATATGATATTTTTTTATTATGTTTAGTGTACAATAAAAAGGAACGTTTCTTCAATTTCTAATATAAACCTCACTTTCATTAAAATATAAAATAAAAGACGAAAATTAAAAAATAATTCAGTTACATACTTATATTTAATAAAAAGGATCTTTCAAAAATTAAGGGTCAGACGGATTTTAGCCCGCTTAAGCGTAACAATCGGCTACGGACTTCACGCAAACGCGTGTATAATCCGATCATCATTCCCCGTTGAAACCTTGTGGAAAGATCGCTTTCGGCATGTTGGGCCGAGCTCTTATAGTTCTTACAACGATAAGTCGTTAGCGTGATTCAGAGAACCAAATACTAGCGACATCTATCGACACAGTGCGGAACTAACTCCTCAATTCCTTATGTCATTATTCTGCTACGTCATCCGAGTAAAACTTCTACGTAATTTAGAACTTTCATTTATTTATCACAAAAATAACTTATAAAGAGATCATTATTCCCGACCCGTATGGCGCCGTTGTTTCGTTCGCAGGGGCCTGGGTTCGATTCCCAGCGGGGCAGAAAGTTGAATGAGGAATTCAGAATGTGCAATGTGTGTCCATGGCGCCCACGACACAGGGAATCCTAGTGTGGAGCTATGAGTGTGATGCGTTATTTACTATATTAATTTTATTTATTATTCAGTTAAATCAGTTCATTAGTCTTGTTCAAATCAAGGTAAGCCTCATTGTAACAAGTTGTGTGAAACGTTTATTTGTTGAGCTTATTGCGAAATCGAACATAGGATAGAAAACATCTGTTCTGAATAACATTTCTGCGTCCATTGGCGCGTCATCGCTTTTTTCATATAAGAACATTTTGTTTTGTTTTTTTCGTGAGCTGTTTGTTTCAAACTCTGGGCTTACGTCACCTTTTTGCTACGTCTTTAACTGCAGTGAGTGGGCACTTATAAATCTATCATTAACCCATTACTGTCCCACTGCGGCTCTCTTCTCAGAGGTGAGAGGGTTTAGGCCACAGTCCACCGCGCTGGCCGAATGCGGATCGG
>DWKW01000685.1:0-15144 GCA_018250115.1 Doberes anticus
CTCTCCCCTATGCTTTATTATTAAAACTCAATGCAAAAACCGACATCCGACTTATTCGCTATCTACGTTCGGAAATGGCATTATCGGCCGGCCGAAACGCACACGTCTCAGCCAATAGGGCATTCTTATCAGAAAATGACTTATTTCAAATGACAGAGTGTTCTAAAGAGCTTTCGAATTCAAAAGATTACAATTAGCAATACGCGCCATTTTAATTTCAATTCTAACACAATACAATAAAACTCATTGTTGGGTGAACAAGAATGAGATGTTGAGTTCTATAAAATGGCAAAGCTCGTAGCGAAAGGAAATTGGAATAAGAAAATTTGGGGTGTAAAATGAAAGATAGACGAGTGCTAATTTCCGGCTATTACTACGTCTCTTTCTTTCCCGCACATTTATTGCGGGAAAGGGAGGGGGTGGGGGTTTCTGTCTTTTTCTACCCTGCAGAAATGGCGGGAGCGTAATAGGACGTGTGGTGTGACGGGGTGGAACTGGAAAGCGGTGCTTAACAACTTTGTAATGTGTGGATGGGTGCGGGCAAATTGTAACTTCGTATTTATATGCGTTTAATATGATTTTGGTTTGCATGTTGTATGATCGTAGACTGCTACTATTAAAATAATTGTTAAAATGTATATTACGTATTGCAATTTGTGAACGACTTCAAAAAGGAATTTATCGATCGGAATCCCATGTATTCATAACATTTGAACTTCTAAACAAATGCACCTAATTTCGTAAGTATATGTACCTCTATATTAGTTTGTCCACCCATTTCTCCAGAATGGCATAATATAATATTTTAAACGTTTAATCGTTCAAATTCAATAAAAAGACGTGACCTCAATAGTTATAATTTGTACCTTCAATCAGTTATACCTTATTACTATAAGGTATAACCTACTGGTACTGTATATATAGGAAATATTTCAATGATCAATTATTTTTTGAGCACCAAATGGAGGCAGAAGTTAGCAAGAATTACGACATGACATTGTTGAATGGCAAACTAACACTATAAGAGTTAAACTATTACTTTAAGGTTTGTCTTCTACCGTGAAATCGTTCTGATAGAGTTCCGTTTTCATTTTTTAAATCATAAAGTTCTTTTGACATGTGACACACGTTTAAGTGAAAGAATGTGCGTGCGATTTTAGCAGGCAGCGGAAGTGATGCACGTCGATCTAACAACATATGCGAAATTCACTTCAGGCAGCGGGTTGTAACCTAATTAGTAGGAATAATGTAAATATTGTTCCCAACTGATAAAATCGTCTTTTTCTTACAAAAATATTACAACTTATTTCTTAGCAAGGACAGGACGACGTATCTAAAAATACGAGATAGTACTTACGATATTATGATAAACAAACATGTTAGCCGAAGCTGTGTGCTGTAAATAATGTGAACATAATAGGTATATGTAGATATGTGAAAAAATTTAAACTAATGACTAACTTTAAATCTTTAATTGCACTTTAAACTAAGAACAACGTTTGTATTTATCTAGATACTAAAATTTAAAAAAAGCAGGTAGGTATTAGGAAATATAAGTATGCGTATGTATAATACCAAATAACCAATGTTCAAAAAATTATCTACGCACCGATATTGATAAACTTAAATTGAAATTAATAGTGATAACTACCAATCTACAAACGTCTAGAAATAAAAACAATTTAACTGCCAAAGCAAAAAAACTGCCAGAAAAACAATGAACAAATTAAAGCACTGTCAAGTTTTTTGACTTCATAATTTACTTAAAGCTCAATGTATATGTAATGAACAGGCGAAAGACAATTCCTATCGAATTAAAGTTCCTACGCAACAAAAACCCGAGCCGCTACAATTAATTCAAATCGATTTCCACTTAAGCAAACCTTGGCCGCGAACGATCAGAATTTCAAATTGACCTTCCGAGCAAGCTGGCAGCACGGTGTAAAGGTTCTTTTTTGATTCCAATATGCCATTTAAACGGAAAGCGCCAAAAGAAATAGTAGTTACAGCCGAGTTAGGTTGGCCAGCCTGATGCTATCTTGGCAGTTGGCACACCTGACCGACGCTAATTGGACAATAAATCAATTCTTCCCCGCTTCTTATTGGCGAATCGTGGCATTCCAATATAGAAAATTTGGCCTGCCGATATTGACAACATGATAAAAAACAATAGGCGGTTATCTTTTTCTTTTGTGTTCATCTCTGGAACCCGGTTCTTATTAAGGTTGAAACGTTTTATGTTTTGTTTGTTGGCTCCAATGTCTTATCGGTTAGACAATTTGTTTTTGAGAGCTCGTTATTGAATTATTAATATTGATATAACTCATGATGTAGGGGCACATCCATTTATAATAACCTAACAAGAAAACTTGTTAGCTACTTGAAATATGATTTTAATTTTTCATAATTTTTACACCTATTCTTCTTTCTTTATGAAGTAGGTACTTAGTTGCATGCCCAAGAACACTTTAAAAATTATTATAATGAAAAAATAAATGTCATTTTAACAATGCAATGAGCGCAAACGTCGTTAATTATTAGGGTTATTAACAAAACGTAACGCGCCTGACTAATCTGGGCTGAGCATAATTAAATTCCAAGAACAAGCGCACTTTTAAAACGAAACGGTAGCGAGACGCCCATTACGAAACGCAACGTGCATAATTATTTCGTTCCCGCCCTTTTTTCTTTTTACCCAGTTCGATTTTCGAAAGCGCGCGCTAATTCACCGTCGCTGCAAACTGGCACGAAGTCTTGTAACAATGTTCTCGTAAAATCTTATTTAATTATCGAACACGCTCGCTCACTTACGCTGATGAGTTTGTGAAGTGTTAATTATTTTTGCAAATCTATTACGCGGCAGTGAATCAATATGGCAAAAAGGATTGGATGGAAGCATGATTGTAAAGTATTGCAAAAGCTGGCAAAAACAAATCCTGTAACATCTCACCGCATCCGGAAATTATGAATTAATTTGCATATTACAGAAACTATCATATGGTTGAAAACTTTTTAGCAACGGTAAAGCAAACTAAGTCAACAAACAAAAGCCACTTCGTTTTTTTCTAACCAGACCACCAACGCATTCAAATGAGCCATATCATTAGCCGTGTATAAACAATGTCGTAAAATGACAGGTAGCGTTGCTTGTCACATCCTCCGCATAATATTATTCATGTTCTGTTATCGGGCGGACTCATCTATCGTTTCTTGCTGTTAACATGTATTTTGACAGATGACATAACTTTGGCGCTATATCGTGGCTGTGTCATCTCGGTACGATGAAATACAATTGGGATACAATAATAAGCTCCCGTCTTACATTCTGATAAAGTGGTTCTTGTAAATCAATGTAATGGGGGACGGTGATGTCGATGTGGCGTGCTTATTGAATACTTATTGTTTGACATCATTAATATAATGTATTAAACTATTCAGCAAGATTTGTTATTGGTTATTGTATTTTGGAATAGGTCGGATTTGTAAATAATAGTTTTATTCTTGGTAAAGGTCGCATAATATATAGAGATCGGCAATATTTGTTTTCATTCTTCGTCTTTACAAACATAGTTGTTAATACATATTATCCATAGGTAAGAGCTTAAAGTAGGTACCTATTCATTTTTTTTTTCTATCTATAAAAAACTAATCTAATAAGACAATCTGAAAACTCATATAGAGTACGAGTAGTTTCTATGCCCTATAAACCTTGATTATAAATAGTTCTCAGTGTATAGAACCCCGGTGAGTCGGGGTTCAACGCACTTCGAATTTTTCAGAATTTAATTGTTTTCAAATTATGTACGTATTATAAGAAATAATTATCACTCACTTTAACGGTGAAAGAAAATATCTGCGAGTTCTTCATAATGTTGGCAAATGCATGTAATGTCCGCCAACCCGCATTTGGCCAGCGTGGCAGACAATGGCCTAAACCCTCACATTGCTGAAAGGAGACCCGCGTCCAGTAATGGGATAATAATGAGTTAATGATGATGATGATCATTGTTCGGTGTCTTTGTTGATAACTAGATAATGATTTGGTACTCACACTAATGGAAAAGACCTATGTCGTCTGTTCCAGTGGGAACTGTTGAAGTTATATGTTACACTAATTATTGAAAACATGATTATAGCTCGACGTTAAAGTAGGGGCCTGTTTTTGTTTTTTTTTTTTTGTTAATAGAGGGAGAGGACACCAAACGGACGGGAGGTAGAACAGAAGTCCTATCTGAGGTTGTATGTTGATGCGTTGCTATTTCAGATGACTAAGTTGGAATGCCTCCTGTCCAGTGTTTTCTGCCTAACTACATCCTTCAAACCGAAACACAGCAGTTCTTAAACTGCTTCTTTACGGCAAAAATAGGCTGCGGTGGTGGCGCCATAGACGATCCTTCGAAATAAGACAACCACCATCAAATCTTCTAAAATTTTCCTTTGACCTCTTGGCGGATAGATTAGAGTATGTGGACTATATATGAGTTTAACTCACTGAACCCTCTAGAGTCTAGGCTGTCACGCCACCCAGCGCCGGGAGCTGTCTCAACAGCTCATGCCTTCAGAAGCAAAGGCCTTCGTCCCTGCCCTTACAGTGTTAGGTGCGATTTCTTGAAGAAACGACTCGCTGCCGTTAAGCCCAGAGTTGTTACCCTTCCAACGACCAGACCTGACTCCATAATCATTCCTCTATTGCGCCCTATGCTAATCAAAGGGACACGCAGAGAAACGCCTTACTGCCAGGTTCTTCGCCACCGCTCAATATATTCTCCTTAATCAATTAGAAGTAAATGTAGAGATTACTCGCACTATATTCTCAAGTGACCAGAACCTACTATTGAAATTAAGAGCAAATAAAAATCTCTTCTAACCAATAAAATAAGAGGATAAAAAGAACGACGAAAATAAAAAGAACATTACAAAAATAATAAATTGTCGACCAACAGACAGACGTCACGATGTCATAGATTCGTATTTGTCAGAGAGGCATACCACGCATGCCATGGTTCTCTTTGTTAGACATCAGGGCTGCCCTTTAGATAAATATGTAATTTTAATAAACTTAATAAACAATCTGTCAAATAGATAATGAAAATAGATTAGGTTTCAGAGGAAGTAAAAGGGCGCAGGCTTAATAATAGGCCATTCATTATTATACTGTTTATTATCTATGTAAGCTATATCCAATCCTTACGAGGAGACGAACAGGTTCGCGGCCTAACGCAAAAATACGAGCATTCTAGCGTGTGATTTGGACGCAGTGATTTAAACACATTTTTACATGGAGGTCTTACAGAGTATAACATACCGAAAGTATCTTAAGCTTAAGCCACGGACACTAGTTCATGTGCCTACTTAAAAATACTCGCCAAAAATTACATCTATGTCAGTGGCAAAAAGTGAATTGCGTGTTATCTGTATCTATAAAAACTAGGTAGGTACCTACGTTGGCATTGTACTCGTATTCTGCCTTTTACACATTCAGACTAAAAAAAATCTTATAAGACACCTGTAGCAAGGAATCAAAGTAAAATATTTCGAAAATTGACAGTAAAGAAAACAAATTTAAGTCAACCCTAATCCCAAGTGGTCAGTTGCATAAGCCTCAAGCACGCAGATCCATCACGGTTCGACGGGCTGATCGCTTAACTCGTGCGCGTGATAAAGTGGGACAGTGGTGGCTATGATCCATTTTTATTACGTGGTTAGGTTTCTTAAATTTTCTTTTCTACTTCTCATTATTTATTATAAGTAAATATGTACCTACTGATAATCTTTCCTGCAATCTAACATATCACCTTTATGTACTATAATTAAAGTGCATTATTTTTACTAATAACACTAATGCATAGTACCTTATTAGATTTTAATAATAAACGTCTCTGTACCGAATATAACAATTATTTAGTCAGAGTATAATGTACGTTATTTCAATGTTAAGATAATTACTAAAAAAAATATTTCTATTTAATTTCGTAATTTAAAACATTAATAAATTTTAATGGTTACATCGAAGGCTCGTCTACGGTGGCGGCACCACCGCTGTACTTATTTCTACCGTAAAGCAGCAGTGTGAGAACTGCTGTGTTTCGGTTTGAATGGTCTAGTTAGGCAGAGAACACTGGACAAGAGGCCTTTCAACTTAGTCCTGAGAAGTAGCCACGCTGGATGCAATGCTTACAACCTCAGAAAGGTATTCCAAGCTAGTTAAGGTTTGATGTAAATGTCCCAGTCCATGGACATCTACCACCACTTAACTGCAGTGGCCAGTAGGTACGCTCTTTTGATAATCTAGTCATATTAAGAAGGAAAAAAAACATTTAAAAAATAAATAAAATATCTATATTTTGTATCGGTACGTGTTTGGTGGTGGCGGTCGTGATTAGGTAACTGTCGTGTATTTATCAAAAAAATTAAAATTAGAACTTTTCACTCAGGCCTCATGGTCTACTTAGACCATTAGAACTATTACAAGCAGTCTGCAAGTTCAAAAACTATATTTCTTTATCTTGTAGTATTAGTCATTTTAAAAGCGAAAAATGTCATTGTTGTGTCAACTGTCAATGTCTTTTTGTGTTGTGAATGTGGATTGAGATTTCATTTTTAGATCTAAAGAATAACAACAAATTAATTAATTGATGTAACTATTTCATTTAATAAGATATATAACCATTGGATGAATTATTAAAAGTTTATTCAACAATATATACAAAAATGCAAACAAATACGACGGAAGATGATGGTAAGACTCTAAGCTTAACCTAGAACTTTGCGACTAAAAGAGACTTCGAACTAAACGTAACTAATCTTTTTTTTTGTATGAATAATAAGTTTTTAATGGCAGCAAAATTTTTTATCGAAGACTTGCGTACAGCGACAACATCGCAGCACCTCTTTCTGCTGCAAAACTGCAGTGTGAGCACAGTTATGTTTCAGTTTGAAGACTGTGGATAGGAACACTGTACTGGATAGGAAGCGTTTAAAGTTAGTCCCCAGACAGGACTTCGGCCCAATTCTGATGTTTTCGGGCTGCAGTGACCATTTAGCATCAAATGGCCTGCATACTCATTTGCTTCTCCTTAAGAATACAAAAAAGTAAATAACGCTTCTCACTCATACATCTGTTATTTATATTAGTCTAATTTTCTGTTCATTATCAACTCAAATTCATGAACTTTGCAGGTCCGTCTGACAGCAGCCTGCTAGTAATAATAGTGGACACAAATCCAAACCAACGCTACATTACAGAAGACCCGAAGGTTCTGACAGGGTGTCTGGATGCTGTGATAGCCTTTGCTAACTCACACTTGATGCAGAAATCAAGAAATCATCTTGCTGTCATTGGTTGCCATTTTCATAAAAGGTATATGCTAACTGTTTATTGCATGTTCAGACTTAATTTATTCATTTTTTATTCTAGATGACGTAAAATGTACTGGTGATGGAAAAATTTAGAAAACAACTACAACCACATCTGTTTAATATATATATTTTTTTAATGGTAATAGAATAGCAAACGAGCATGTAGGCCACCTGATGTTAAGTGGTCACTGAAGTGCATGGACATCCACATCAACTAAGATGGGAGTCCTATCTGACGTAGTATGTGGATGCATTGCTCCTCACCACACCCTTGCCTTGCTACTCTTCTGCCTAACCATACCCTTCAAACTGAAACACAGCAGTTCTCAATAGGTGCAGCGGTGGTGCTGCCGCAGGTGAGCCTTCGATATAAGACTCTACCAATTAATTTCAACGTAGTATCTATTTGTGGCAGCACCACTGCTCCATTTCTTTCTGCCATAAAGCAGCAGCCTCTTTGTTTTGGGTTTAAAAGTGTAGTTAGCCAGACTACACTGGCACTGTTCAAACTTTAGCAACATATTAACATACAACTACATAGGACTGCTCTAGTAATTAAAACTGAAAGAGTATAGTCACGAGGTGCATTGACTGCTTAACATCAAATAGTCTGTATGCTCTTAGCTACTCATTTATTATAAAGAAGTACCATAATGTTTATGAAATCTTCTTATTTGTCATGATGACCATGTATTTTAAACTAGCAATCTGTGATAATATGCTTCTATGACTGTATTATACTTATTATTCTAATGACTGAATATCCATGTATATACCCAGTTTCAGTCATTAGATAATTTTTGATGATCACAATGAAGAATTGTATATTTTTAAACATTCTCTCTCAAGTGACAACCACCCATCATGCCATAGATGCTTCACATACATTGCTATGTACTTTATGAATAATGTGAATATCTTATAATATATTATTTATTTACAGTGAGTACTTGTATCCATCACCTGGGAAACCATTAGATGTGCGTCAGATTGATGGCCAGTATGAGTTGTTTACTTTAGTGGAGAAAACTATTAAAATGAGGTAATTGTGTTTTGTCTTATTACTAATTGTCACTTCTTGGCAACAAAAAAGACTAATTGTAAGTGTGAACTTAGTTACATCCTACTGTGGGGCTATGAAGTTGAAGCATTATTTTATTATTTTATTTGTCTGTTGACCCAATATTGCAGGCAAAAGCTTATAATAAACAACAAATCATGTTGTGCATATGTTAAACGATAAAATAAGTGTAATATGCATTTCTTTAGATACTTCAAAAAATACATTTGTTTGATTGCAGATTAGTAAACTTGATCAAAAGCCAGCCACAAGAAGAAAAACCAGGTGAATCTTTACTAGCAGGTGCTATTGCCATGGCTCTCTGCTTTATAATGAGGGTAAGTGTCTTGTATGTAAATGTTGCTTTAGAATGTATATATATAGAGGTGTGTGCCAATTTTAACTTTGACACAACGTAGCGAGGGCAAGATGCTTAACCACTAGGCTATCACTCACGATCTTTCAGCTCGTATTTTTACGATGATCTTTTGCAGTTGGTATCTCAATGTAATATTGTTTTTTCAGGTGCGAAAGGAAGCTGGCCCAAGCATACGTATGTGCAGTCGAATTTTGGTCATAACAGGCAGTTCCGACACTGCTGCCCAGTACATAAACTACATGAATGTCTTCTTTGCTGCTCAGGTATGTTCACTAAATAACAAACTAACTTTGCCTGTGTGATGATAGAAAAAAAGAGTACCTATCCACACCTGTATATGAGAAAACATTTGCTTCATTTTCATAAACATTACACTGCACAAAATTCATTGACAAGATTTTATAAAACCCCCGTCGCTTCTATGTAATGAGCGTACAGTCAGAGGAAGACATTATTTTTCCTGATAATATAAGCTGATAGCAGCTTATCCAAGTTCTAGATAATCCTTAAACCCATTTTTTGTAATTTTGACCAATGTGATATATATTTATGTGTGTAAATAGATCAGTATGAAGCAGTATGTATGTAAGAGTGATTTATTTATTGTATTGTTGCATATACAGCCTTAATTAGACATTTATTATTGTGATGCAAGACCAAAAGTCTGCCAGACCTACCAACCCACTCTTCGCAAGCATAGGTTAAGCTTTCTGAATCCTGTATTGAAACCCTCGCCCAACTATAATTAGTAATTTATATTGCATATCAATAAGTTTCAGCTTATTAGAAAATAGTTCGTTAGTTAGTTAGACAACAGTTGTATTGTATGGTGAGATAAATAAAAGATTATGAATAAAATAATATTTGCAGGAATAACAGATGTTGATTGATGTGTTAGAATTTGTTGTTGAGATTGTTAAATGTAAAAAAAATCTGCAAGAATATTACAGAAATAACTGATTTTGGTTGATGTATGTTAATATGATTTGTTAGGATTGAATAGTGTAGGAAAAGTTATAGTCAACATGAATAAAAAGCTATAAATGTAATAATATTTGCATAAATAACAAATGTTGGTTGATGTTTGTTGGAATTATTTGTGGTTATTATACATAATTATGGTGTAGGAAATTTATTGTCTGCATAAATAAAAAGCTAAAAAGAAAATTATTATTTGCAGAAACAACAGGTGTTGGTAGATGTTTGTTCCCTGGACAAGGATCTCAGTTTACTGCAGCAGGGCTGCGATATCACAGGTGGACTGTACCTTAAGGTTCCCTCGCTGGACGGGTTGCTACAGTATTTATTGGTAAGGAAACTATTTTTTTTAAAACATACCTTCATATATATATTGAAGGCTGATATATATACGCATACAAGATGGTAAACAATCTGTCTGATGCAACACTAGAGATGATTATTTTTTTCTCACTATTATTTTTTTTAGTAAAAGAGTAGCAAACAAGCATGCACGCCACCTAAAGTGGTCACTAGAGCCCATGAACATCCGCATCCAATCTCAAATAAGCCTGAAATGCTAAATGAGATCATACGTGGATGCTTTACTACTTAAGAGTATTCCAACTTGGTTGGAATGCCTCCTGTCCAGTGTTGCGAAACCACAGACTTCAAACCGAAACACAGCAGTGCTCACACTGTTGCTTTACGGTAGAAATAGGTGCAGCGGTGGTGTCTCAGCTGAGGACCCTTCGCCGTAAGACTGTTCCACGGTACGGTAGTGGACACTCCTCAGGCGATGCATCACTTCGATACTGCATGAAAGAGGACCATAGACCTATTTTATGTCAGATGTGGATGTCCATGGTCTACATTGACCATGTACATCAGATGGCCGGCTTACTCATTTGCTTTTAATATAGAGAAGTAGAATGTAATCTGTTTTTATCGTACCTACAGTGGGTATTCCTCCCTGAAGCCTCGGAGAGGAAGGAATTGGTCTTGCCTGGTCGAGGCCGAGTGGACTACAGAGCGGCCTGCTTCTGCCACCGGGAACTGCTCACCATCGGATACGTGTGTTCCGTTTGTCTAAGTGGTCAGTATTTTTTTTTTGTAATGTTGAAAAGAAGAAAAAAACCTTCATGTACAAAGATTTCTTATTTATTTAAAATGGATACAAAAATGAATCTTTGTTTAATAATTTTATTTTTATTGTACGCACATGAAAGCATTGTAACTAAGGGCAGTATTCTATAATATTTTTAATAACACAGCATTAACAGTACAAAAAACGATGATAAATTTTAATGGCTCTGCCCATAGTTAATCCCGAGAAATGAAAGGCAATTGCTTCGTGAAAGGAAGCAATAGAAAGTCTTAATGGGGTGTAATTACTTCCGGTAACCATTATTTTTTTGTATGCAGGCCACCTGATATGGTCACTGCAGCCCACGGACATCGACATCAATCCTATCTGAGGTTGTATGTGGATGCTACTCCTGAGGACTAAGTTGAAATGTCTCCTGCCAAGTGCTTTCTGCCTAACTACACCCTTCAAGCCGAATCACAGCAGTTTTCACACTGCTGCTTTATGGCAGAAATAGGTGCTGCGGTGGTACTGCCGCGGGCGAGCCTTCGGTATCAGACTCAGCAACCGTAGTGTATTTGTTATGAATAAAATTTATTTTTATTTTATCTTCTATCTTTTTGTTTTTTACAGTGTTCTGCAAATTCAGTCCTATATGTACAACTTGCCAGTGAGTAATAATTTTTTTATTAATTTGACGACCCGTATGGCGCCGTGGTCAACGTGCGGACTGCCGTTCGGAGGGTCCTGGGCTCGATTCCCAGTGGGGCAGAAATTTGAACGATGAATTTAGATTTCTGTACTCAGTCTGGGTGTTTGTGCGCTTGTGTCTGTGTGTGTCCATGCCACCCACGACACAGGTTAAATCCTACTGTGGGGCTGTGAGTGTGAAGCGTTATTTATTTATTTATTATTTACTCCGTAGTAATTGGATGCTTATTTTAATATGTCCGAATTGAAAGTATGGCTATAATATAGAATCAAATGATTTTTCGTTCAAGTTACACCATATAATTTGTTTTGAAATTTTGCCGCCCTTAACAACGGTCGCCCTCACCGCCTCCATCAAAATGCATGACGCATCAAAGTGATGCAAAATGTACTATTATGCGACTTGATCATCAACCCATTATCGTCCCACTGCTGGGCACAAGTCTTCTCTCGGGGACGAGATAGTTTAGACCACGATTGACTGACATAAATGACCTAAATGGTAACTTAAAATTACTAACTAAAAATGACGGATGACTAAAAATCGTAAGATAGATAGAAATTTCTGACTTAATTTATCAAATCATTATACGCGAATTCCGCCCCGTACTCAGCCGACGAGGTGGACTATGGACCGGTCTTGTTGCAGAGTGGAGACCCGAGCCATTACTGTCCCACTGACAGTAATGTGTTAATTCGTAAATGGATTGATGATGAAAAACGTAAAAAGCGCTAAAATCATCTACATTTTAAATATTCAGTTTTTACTATGAAAATAAATTTTTAATAAGTGTATGACTTTTTTACATTTTCAGCAATCTCTGTTTATTTATTTACAGCACTGTCTTCAAAATTGGTGGCCCTCTTCCTATCAAGCCGAAGAAGAAGAAAATGAAATTGTAACTTAAAGTGTTTGAGTGTAAATATGTTAGATAATAATATAGTTAAGATTTGATATGTTTCTGTTTTTTAATTTTCTGTTAAACATGTACTTGAACTTTTTAACTTAAATATTTACATTAAAGCAGATGCGGTGGTAGAGTCTTATCGTAAAGGAGTAGCAAACCATCATAGAGACCATCTCATGTTAAGTGGTCACTACAGCCCATGGACAATCGCTTTTAACCTCAAAAAAGTCCGTAGTCCTACTGTACTGTAATCAAAAAGCGCGAAAAAAGTAGCGCTTCGTTACTACGTATACGATGTATAACAAATAAAGTTGATAAAAAAAAAACATTCTAGAAACGTCAAAGGTACCGCCAAGTGCCTGCTTCTAATAATTATCGATGTAGCTTCCAATCGGTATAATCGATTACAGCTGATAATCATTATCGGAACCTGATATAAATAAATTAATTACGTACTTAAAACAAAACGAAGAAAAGATTATTGTAAAAGTTAAAAAAAAGATATTTTAAAGAAATCAGTCTTTATTTACAAATTTACTCTAATAACAACGGAAACGGAATATATGTACACTTTCTATTACTTGTTGTAATATTACCATAATTTAATAATAATATCGTTATAATAATAAAAAAATAATGTAACCAAAATACAAAATATTTATTTATGGTATGGTTGCAGAGCACAAACTTCGTACAAACTTAATTACTTATCTTTATAGCTTCCTCACAAAATATCGCTAGGTTTAAATATTTTTTTTTTACGAATTGTTACCTGTCTCAATAACCATCTGTTGGTAACACTTGGTTGGCAGTCAAAATAAATTTAAATGACAGCTGTCACTCGAAGGAAGGAAGGAAATACCAGAAGTAGATTTTTTTTATTTACACTGTTAACATGTTTTTTATCTCGTTTTTTTGTGCTTGACTGTTCGTTTAACGCTAAAACTATAATTAGGTACTATATTACTTTAATCACTAAACGTTATACAATAACTAGGATAAACCAAAATACATACAAATTACACTAGTATTTCTTAGTTTAAATGTACAATGAGTAATATAAAGAAACGACAATGGAGTGCTCAGAATGTGTGTTAATAGTGTAAATTTTCACAAGTATTGCAACTTAGTCCATAGGAGTAGCAACGCATCCACTAGTTTTACTCGTTAATACTAATACATAAATATTGCCCGCGACTTAAAAAAATTATTATAATTTATAATATACAAAGTTCCTGGACAGCGCAAATTTGATTCACCACTCCATCAAAGTGGGAGTTGAAATTTGAAAAAAAAAAATGTCCTACATATTATGTTCTTGTTCAGACTTCAAACTATTATCATATAAAATTTCATCACAATGAGAACAGTGGTTTGACCGTGGATTATAAAAAGGTAAAGTTTGTAAGTTTGGATATAGGAGGTAGGCTCTGAAACTACTCATCTGATTTTATAAAAGAACTGAAGATACACAATTGTTTTTATTAAAATCCGTCCTGCCGTTTAGGGAGGAGTTCAGTGACATACACACGCTCAGAAGAAATATATGTATATATAAAGATATATGTTACATATACATATAAGTTTTTTTACTCTCAATCCACGAGGACAAAGTCGCGGGCATCATCTAGTTTATTATAAAAAGAAATAATAGGTATGTTCTAAACATATGACTTAGAAAACGTACTTATAGAACGAATTGTTCGCGATAACACCGTAAGAATATCGCGATGTGATGACGTATATCATGATAGTATTATTGGAGATAACGATCATATACAGACCTCGTTGACTACTTAAATTGTGTTGCTTGCTGAAAGGAAAGTGTCGATCTCGAAAACACCGGAAATTGAAGACAATTCAGTAAGCAAGAACAGGATAACCAGTGCATTGGCAAAGCACACACATTACAATTACAAAATTAACGGATTGCTGTATTCCGTAATCCGCCAATCCGCATTTGGCCAGCGTGGTGGACTGTGGCCTAAACCCCCGTCATCTCTCAGAGGAGACATGTGCCCAGTAGTGGAACAATAATGGGTTGATGATGAAACGCATCGCATAATTTATTTCAGCCGATGAATTTAGTTTACACATTAACACTCCAGATGTCAACTTACAGATTTCTTAATCTCTTAACATAACACCACCTAACAACATCCATTGTTATGTTTTTTCTATAATTCTGAAGGCGATGTCTATCTCCTCCTCGGGCGTGGCTTCTTCGGCGCTGTTCCTCCGCCGAGATTTTTCAGTTTGCTTACATTCAGTTTGCGTATTGACATGGTATTCTACGTTCTTCGATTTCTCGACTGATTGAGTATTCTGTAATAAAAATAATAATAAGTTTTTTTATGAGTAAAATATTGGTACATTTACAACATGATCCAGGGAAGGCTTGCCGTACAATTTTATGGTTTTAACACTGCTTTTTTTCTTTCACACCTTAGCGTGAAATAGAACCGCCGCGCTTTTATCTGGGTTGACCTCGATCCTCCATTTCCTGAACCAACATCCGAAGGCGTTGGCTGGGGATTGGAGTCTGCAGGCCAAGGCATCTAGTCTGGGCGTGGAATAATACAATGCGGTATCGTCCGCGAAAAGGGCTATCTCTACAGAATCATGCTTGGGCATGTCGCTGGTGTGAAGCGAGTAAGGGAGATAGTGTCGAGACCTGGGGGAC
>DWKW01000686.1:0-15143 GCA_018250115.1 Doberes anticus
GGCTCTCTCTCAAGAGTGAGGAACTAAATAAGCTTTACTGAGTCACATAACGTGTTATATACGGCTGCGAAGAAGTGTAAACGCAGTGAGAACGGACACTACGCAGAAACCCAAATGATGGCCGAAAATATCTCCTTACGTATATTGAGATGTTTTCTCCTTACAAATAAATATTACTGGAGTCAAGTTCTGGATATCATAAATTTTGTTTTTGCATATATTATGTTTACTTCTATTCTCATGTCACTCTTCAGATAAAAACTCAAATATTTTCATTGGTTGAATTATTGAAATCACTTTACAGCACTTTAAATTATATTTTTAGAACTGTTTTCAATACAGGTAATTTGGTAGTGTTTTTGGGCATGTCAGTACTATTGTTAATACAGTTATAAAAATAGATAAAGTCAGTCTATTAAACTACTAATTCTATCGGTGCACCTATTTCTGCCGTGAAGCTACAGTGTGAGAACTGCTGTGTTTCGGTTTGAAGGGTGTGGTTAGGCAGACGACCTCAGATTTGACTTTCGTCTTATTTGGAGGTGGCCTGCATGCTCTTTTGCTATTCTATTAACATTTAAAAAAAGAAAGAAAAAAAAAATTCTGCCCGAATCTGGTAATCGAACCCAGGATCATCCGAACGGCAGACCGCACGTTGATCACGGCGATATACGGGTAAATATAATAAAACAAAATTATAGTCAAATTACTTGAAACATGGTATTAATGCTCTGCTATATAACTAAAAGGATTTGCATTTGGATTTTAAAAAAATGAGATAAAACGGGGCTGTAAAGATAAATAGTGAAAATAATATTTTTTATGGTAAAATTTTCTTGAAACTTGAATATAAGTATGCAACTTCCAAACAATTAATAGTAAAAACATATTTTTGTATTTGAGGAAATGGTACCCCAGAGGCGGAAAAGGGTGTAGCGTGGTATCTTTATAAAGATGAAGAGTTATTTACGGGACACAGCTAGTTTTAAATAAATATTTGCAATGAAACATAAAATAGTTCTTCGTTCATAATCCCTAATAATATTATAATTGTGAAAGTATGATTGTTACGCTTTTACGCAAAAAGTACTCAACCGATTATCACGAAATTTTGTACGCATATTCTTAGAGGTAAAAGAAAGGACATAGGATACTTTTTATTTTTAAAAAATAATAAAAAAATACATATTTTGGCAGACATGATTGTTAATTAATGAAGTGCCACTATTTTAACAAGTATCGCTAAGGGAGAAAGTGTCATCATACCTCGGTTTCTTATTATTCCCACTGACCTTCCATTTCAACTCAAAAGGGTACAGTTTCAGTCAAGCTCAGCTTTGCTGTTACTATAAACAAAGCACAAGGGCAGACATTACAGGTAGCAGGGGTGCACTTAGGAAAACCATGCTTCTTTCACGATCAACTATTATGTAGCCTGTTCGCGTGTGTCTAATGCCCGAAATTTACATATTTTTGCACCGGACGGAAAAACTTACACATAGTATATACAAAAATATTCTATAACTAGAAGAATACTGTGCATTTTATTGTTTTAAATTGTTAGAATTCAAAATTACTTATTTTTGTTGTACAACGCGACATAATAAAATATGTTGTTTTACTAGAGCATTGTTGAGATGAAAGAGGTCAACAGAACTGTCTGTCTGTTATTTTTAGTAATAATCATTTCAAAAATCGATTTTATTTTTATCATAGAATATGGGTTAATTACACTACTTCTCTTATATCAAAACCCATTTTTTTGTGTGTTGTGTTGTAAATATTATTTACTGTTTTTGTTTTGTACTGTATTCAAATATGGTTATAAAGTTTATTAATTAAAGTTTATTCAACCCAAATATCGAACTAATCAAGTATTTTTATTTTTCTCAACAACCCCCTACAAAAGAGTGCATCGGGATGCTGATATTTTATAAGTTTGTTACTCAATATACACGGCTGAAAGGAAGAAAGTGAAATTTAGTAGTAGTAGCAGTAGTAAGTAATTTTGATATACTGATGTAATATAAAAATCATACTGAAACACATATACAAATCATGAAAGTTTTTCAAATTAAAGATGATCCGAATAACAAATCCGATTACTATTCCAATTACTCGATTACTTTTAGGCGTCAAATTAAATTGATCAGTTGTAGATATCAGCTAAGAATTTCTTTTTTTTTCTTATACATACCTACCACTCCAAGTATGTATTTTACTAGCAAAAAATAAAAAAAACAATAGTCGATAAATCAGGCATGTACATATGTCATATCGATCGATATTAAGACATAATTAGATCATTACTTCAGTCTGACTTATTCTTACGATTGGACTGGACTTAGCTCTCCTCCAATGTCTCTAGCCACTGCAATAGTGACTATTGTGATGTATTGCAACTACTGCAGCATGACTTACCTTTGACAAAAACGTCACTGACCACTTTGCTGAACAACAAGTTTATTACGGTTATTATTCTAAAGTTTTATTTCATTTCTAACATTTTTATACCAATCAATTGTGTCTGTCTGAGATCATGATGTGATGATGGTGGAGTTATGCGGAAGTCTCGTCTGCGGCTGCAACACTACTTATTTTTGCCTCAAAACAGCATTCGTCTTGCTGTGTATAGGTTTCTATTGTGTGTTTGGAGTTTAAATGTATATTGTTAGACTTAGATGCGATGACATTTTTTAACAAGATACATATATACATATTATTTGTATAGTAGAACGAGAGATATCGTTTTACCTTTCAGTAATCATTATCAGGCCATTATTGTCCACCGGGTCTCCTCTTAGAGATGACAGTGTGTAGGCCATAGCTACCGCGCTGGTCAAGTAGGGACTGGCGGGTTTCAGTAGTATGGGCCGTCATATACGCGGAAGGTCAATTGTAAGGGTTATTTATCATTTAACATTACTAAAACGTATGAAGTATTGATAGAATAATTTTGTAGAATACCGCTAAACGTAATCGATAGTTCAAATTACCTGAGGAAAGTTGGCTTTGTGTTAGCTTCAGATGCACTAGGTGTTATTATTACCCTGCTTGTCTGATCTTAATTCTGACGGGTACAGTACATGCGGTGACTCATGAGTATATGCATAACACTAACTGCTTCGCTGCGCACATTGCCCCATATCAGTCTTTTTGGTTAAGCTCTTTTTTAATTCCTCACGTTACCGAAATATTGACTCCATTCTACTAAAGTATGCTCGGTCTGTTAGAAAGGTCAGGGCACGTGGGTTTTGTACCCACCTAAACCTCCTTGAGGAGTGATAGCTCCGTGGTGAAGTAACTCAACTTCTCGCTGCACTGGGTGGATATTATAAATAAATAACGACTTGCTTTAACGGTGAAAGAAAACGTCGCGTCGTGAGAAAACCTGTTTGCCTGAAGGTTCTCAATATGTTCTGAAAACTAGGCCGGACTATGGCGCTAACTCTCTCGTTCTCATAGAAGACTTATCACATGTATACAGTGGTATAATAATGAGATGTTTCTGATGATGATGAGGAAACCTCCTGAGAACATCATTGGTTGCCTTCCTAGCGCTGTGATGATTGGTCTTTCCGTGCCAACTAGCCCCATTACTTTGGCTTTTAGGTAATTTAACAAACAATGGATGTCACATTACATTATGGAAGCCTCGCTGCTGTATCGAAAATATCTGCTGAAACGGGCGCAATGGTGTCGCCCAGATAGCATATCAGGACCACAGGTTCTAAAATTAAATTCTTCTTCGTTTGATGACAGTAGAATCTGATGTCAAAGGCTCGCCTAGGGCGGCACCACCGCGTCCTGTTATTGCCGAAAATATGAAAACTGCTGTGTTTCGCTTTGAAGGGTGTAGTTAGGGCACAGGACAGGAGGCATTCTAACTTAGACCTCAAGAGTAGCAACGCCTCCACATACGACCTCAGAAGTTGTTGTTGAGGTTTATGTCGTAGTCTATGGGCTGCAGTGACAATCTGACATTATCAGGTAGCCAACCTGCATGCTCATTTGCTATCGTTAATAAAACAAAAAATACAATACAACTTGTTCACAACAATTTGTTTGAGAATTTTTTTTCTCTCAGCCCAAATAAGCACATAAAACGAGCAATGGAGCTTCGATCGAGACGCAATGGAATTTATAGAAAGATACATATAAGAAAAGTATAGAATACTTTTCTACGCGAATTATATATAGAAAAGATATATGTGTAACAGCTACACTAGACAATTGCGATGTTTCTATTACATGTGAGTGAAGCAATATTACTCAGAAATTGAATGTTCTTTATAGTTAGTTACACAACCACAAATCCAATCAAATCGATGTTCGTGCATCTCGTTCTGTATGCAGAAATTGCATTAACCACTCTTAAATCCTGTACTCCTTGTCCAACAAGTTCCTGGTAAGAGACGAGGTTCACTGTTGTGTTTATTTTGTGTTAGATAGTCTTATATTATTAATTTTTGAAATTGACCGTTTTGATAAAAAATGTAATGAAAACACATAACGTAAGGATATTTTGACAATGTGTTAATAAAGTTTGCGCTTGGATTTTTAAAGATGATTTCATTGATTTTCCAAAATAGTTTATCCTGATAAAACTGTCTTATAGTATTTGCATAGATACCATTTAATTGTTTAACATTTATTTTTATATCCAGAGTAGCGTATATTTTACATATGCTACCTCTTAGAGATAAACAATGCATACAAATGTTGGTCAGGTCATTGACCGAAAGACGTGCTATGACCCAGAGAAGGGTGCTCCGAAGGGGATAGGGCCCCTTTGGTGTCACTCACAAAAGGAACGATCACCAGGCTTCCATAAACGCGAAGAGATTAAGGTGCATACATGCACTTTGCACCGAATGCACGTGACGTCACCCGGTTCGTATTGTAGTGTTTGCTGTTGCACTTTTCATGCTTGTAGATGTCATTCATTTATTCAACCGCAGAGCGCTATGTCCGTATCAAAATGTTCTGAATAGATAATACTAGATACCTACTATGGCGTGGCTTATTAGTTAACTACAATTTAATGTAGGTATTGCATTCGTTATTCACGGTGTTAGATAAGAAGACGAATATAATTAAAAGTGTATTTATATATGTACGTAAAAAGAGTATTAATTTAACAGAATTTTACCTGCGTCAACTTCTCCAAGGGACCGAAAATTAAGCCGGTCCGGTAAAGGAGATTAAAGAAAATTCCAATGATTATTTGTTTACATTTTATTATATATTTTATAATAACATATAACTGAAGAAGACTAACTGATATATTTAAATCAGCCTCAGAAGAACAGCCTGCCCACGTAGACACAGACAGAATCTCTGTGTGATTTTTTCTAGAATGTTCTTGTAGTAAAAATAAATAGGTCGTACTCGATGTATGCGGTTCAAGGCAGAGTGTGGAGACAGAAATAACTCTATGAGTCTGATGTTAGAAATAGAGACCGTTTTACTGCTCGTATGTTTATCGTATGCGGGTTGACGCTACTGCCTGCGTTAGTCATACAACGTAAAATAAGTACTGGATTTTTTTTTTGTGAGTTTGAACTAGCTACTAGCCGCGATTTCTTTTGCGTGAATATAGAAATGTAGATTATGTTACAAGGTACGAAATTTCTTCGATTCACAAAATTTTATTTTGACCACAATGTCAAATAAATTTGAGCAACACGATAGAAGAGTTTTTGACGGATGCGATGAAACTTTGCACAAATATCAATTTAAAAAAAAATCGCTGTGTCTTCAAAAGAGTCAAGTTGGACTTTTTAGTACTGATCATATTAACCGTTAAAGTTTAAAAAAAATGCCAAACTGAATGTCAGTTTTTGGGCTAAAAGCAATAAAATATAAAATAAAATTAGGAAAAAAATTATTAATAATTATTAAAACTCAATTAATAAATCATTAAAACTTTTTGTAGTTTTCGATTCCGATTTAGATAAATAATAATTATTAAATAATCTTTGTTGAAAATATTTAACTTCGCTTAGCAATTAAAATATCTAGTTACAGTAGGTACAAATTAATGCCTTATTAATTATGCACTTTGAATATGAGTGGTATTTTCTTAAAGTAGTCACTTCCCAATGTCTTTCCAGATAGAAGCCGGCTCCATATTCATACAATTATTTCTACCAAATCTTTGTAACACTATACCAAGCCAAAGATATAGAAGTTTTAAATGAGTAATATAAGGACTTTATAATAGAAGTTCATAATATATTCACCAAACAAGTGGTATTATAAATAATAATAAAATAATTGTCGTATAAAAGCTACAAACCGATTGTTATGAACAGCACATAAAGTTTTACTTAACCAGCTCACATGCATCTCAAAAAATTCGAAGCTTCATTAATAAATTTTAATGCAAAAATACTAACAATTGTGCGTTAACACTTCAATTCTGTTTTTACCAGATATTAAAAACATGTATAGCTTATGTTTAATGCCAGTTTTAATACGATATTGTATACAGCGCAAAAAAATAGAAGTAATGTTTGATTTTGTACCTTTTTCATATTGACTGACGTGTGCAAGTCAGGAATTGTCATAACATTATTTCATGGGAATTATAAAATTTGGTACTCGTATGGCACAGGAGCTTGTTTGCCTGTTTTCCATTCCAAGGGTGCTGGGTTTGATTCGCAGCGGGGCAGAATTTTAAATGATACTTATTTTCCGATTCCTGCTCTGGATATGTTCATGTCATACCTACATAATGAATCCTAAGGGAATCATGAGGGAATCCTAATAAATTTTTGGGAATTTTAATTTTAAAAGGGATTTAATATTTTAAATAAACGTAAACTCAATATTAAACTTTACCCTATGTATAAGTTTGAATAAAAGTTGTTAAGCAAAACCTAATATAGCTAGACTTTTACCAGCGCAATGCCTGCACAGAGGTCATATAATGGCAACAATTATTATTGACTGTGGTGACGTTGTCAAAGGTCAAAGGTCAAACGATATCTTACTTTTGAAATTTTAATTCTATATTGTTTTGTTGCTGTTAGTGTTTCACTATAGTAAGTAAGCTGACAAATTGTATTTATATGTTAAAGTTGCAAAGGCCTCTCCTGTCTTTTGTATTCTGCTTAACCACACCCTTTAAGCCGACAATTCTTATTGCTGCTTTACGGCAGAAATGGGTTTCGACGTAAGACTCTAACACGATCAGTTACACGACATTTATTTTCACATTATTCATTGCCCGTACCATACGTATGCAATGGTATGTAATGTACTATAGGTATGTATGTAATGTAAAATAACGTAGTAAATTGGGTTATTTGCTTTTCATAGTTTCTATTTTTAAGAAATATATTGTCTCCTTCCATTACTTTAATCTACAAAACATTTTCGATTTCTAAATCCCGGCAGTTTTCGTAGCGACAGTAACGGCAACGGTTCGAGGAATGTGAATAGGTTCCATGGCACCTTATGAATGGAAGTGGAACGCTTGGAACGTAGGCGTCCGTCGTTGGAGAATCTGGAGCAGGCAGTTACGATCGCCACGTACCAGGGTAACATGATTACAGACAAGGTTTATGAAGCCGACAATACCATCTAGTGGGCAGAAGCAAAACTACTTCGTGGAAGCCACATTAATTTTATCTGCCGAAAAGGTTCCATTAACATGACATAGATGTAGTTAGTTGTACTTTTAAGTACTTGTGTAGTTAGCTACATACTAATTTTTATTTTCGTTGATTGCAAGCTTTAGATAAGTTTCAAGTTCGTGCTACTTTATATATTTGATAAATAAAACATAAGACATATTAAAAAATAAATATACAAATAATTAGTAAATTTTTGCAACGGTTGTATTTATTAACCTCTACAAGCTCTACACTTTAGAGTTTGGAAAACAAAAAATCAAACAACACAGTAATTAAAATTGTTTATTAATTTTAAAATACCATCGATTGGCTACGAAACTGAAATCGTCTATGACATTTTTCTAAATAATACGTTATTTATTTACACCAATGATATCAAATATAATATTACAAAAGCTATAAATAGTAATAGCAAAGTTTAACTAAGACTAAAATGCCACTTTGTGTGTGGATCACATAAAGAGGAGTGGAGCATACTCTATCATATCATACTTTCATACAAATATGTAGAACTAGTAACTGCGAGATGCATTGTTAAACATCAAAATAGTACCAAGAGAATATCTAGTAATGTAATATACATACTTTTAGGGTATGAGTGTCCGGATAAATAAGCAGAGTTAACTTGCATTAAACATATGAAAGTAATCACAAATTGGCTTACCTACCTTATATCCATTTAAAATCTAACCTCAGAAATATTAAATTGTAGTCGATTGTAGTTTCAGTAACACTTTATTCTTGTAAAACTTTTAACCTTCCAAAAAAAGTGCGAGTAAGTAAACGACTACCAATATTTATCACTTAATTACTTTTTTCGAAGTGGTTTGATTCCTTAAAAAAATATTTAGGTATTTAAAATTGATTGATTTTTCGTTACTTTTTAACTATTTTAATACGCTATAGAACACTCAAATATACTATCGAATATTTATAATATGTTACTTGTATTGTACTATCCATCATTACGATTTGTCTTTTGTCTAACTTGTATGTTACTTCATGTTGTTACGCCTCTACCTCTTTTATGTTATAATATGTATGTTTGTGTTAGTTCTTAAGCTTTCGGTGACTTGAAAGAGTTCAATGATTTAGCGATAAGGGCGAAGGTTGGACTGGGCTTAGAAGGCATTTTCATGTTTTAATCTTTGGTGTATAATAAAGTGTAATATGCACTTAGCCTATGAAAAACAGCTTTGGAATGTCTATATTGCTCGTTACATTACTGACTAGAAGAACTAATTACAGCTACTTCAAAAGTGATTACGTTACAATATTACTAATTATCACTACCTTATTGCTTGAGACACGTAGATTGACTAGAATTATACATTTCTTAGTTAGTGATTTATTAAGCATAATATAAATTGCGTAGATTCAATTCAATATATCATTTTAAATCGTAAAGTTTAATCACGTACACGAAGTTACATTTTAAATTCTACACTCATATGGACAGCTTGCACAATAAATCAATGAACACATTAAATGCAATGAAAATTGTTAACTGTTTATGTGAAATATAACATTTAAATCCTGTGGAAATATTAATACTTTTTTTTTTAATTTAATTTTTGAAAAATCTTGGTTAGCGGTTGATTGTATTTCAGAAATTGTACAAGGCGCCCGAAGAAGTAAGTTCTTATCTTCCTTCTATTTAGATAAAGGTTAAAATATTTATCTACCCTTGATAATTAAGATATAGATAAGGTGATACTGTTAAAGTTTTTTTACAAAAGGGTTAATCAATACTTCACGGGTCCATTATTTATAAACTATCACTCTTTCAGACGTCGAAGTTGAGTTGAACTAGACGAGTTCATCAAAACTTTCGTTGAAACTGTGTTCCATGGCGTCACAATCAAAATTGGGTGATGTTGTTTGCGTTTGAGATACTGATTCCTTCTGGGCCAGCAGTAAGTCGCAGTCATTGAGACGTCCGTGAAGCACGTTATACACGCGAGTCATTGATGCCATCTTTTCTTTGCACGACGGGTCAGATTCGATAGCGAATAATCGAGAATCAAGCAACTTGATTGCGGCCACGATGTAGTTCCTTAGAGTTTTCGTTTTATGCTCGCTGCTAACTCGTTCTAGAAAAGCACAGACCTGCCTCTCTCCGCAAAGCAAAACATCAACATCGTACGCGAGTGGAGAGTGCTGCCGATGCAAATATGCAATCAATCGTTTTGCATACCGCCGGTAGGTCCGATACGCTTTCCTCTTACGTGTACCAAGTGTCCTTCCCATTGTCATCGATTTCTTCATCTCATCGATCACAGCCTTGTAGCCGGCATCAATTTTGCTATCAAAAATATCGGGCACGCGGGTTTCAACCGGTTGTAGTTCGTAGGGCGCTGGAGAAGGTGGTAACGATGGCGAAGATGGTGGGGGCGATGGTGGTAATGTACGATTATTTTCCTCTCCTTCACTCGATTCACTTGATACTCTTCTCTCAACTGGCCTGGCTTCCGGTACTTCATATGGGCGAGGTCTGGTCCTTGGTCTTTGTACGCGCGCTGGACGAGGAGCAGTCCTGGCATTGTAAGCGGTTAGTACATTTGCATCTTGTTGAGTCAATGGACGATTACGCTGTGAAGCTGCTAGTGGTATTATTCGGATTTTAACTAAAGCGTAACTTTGCTGTATCTTTGCGCGTATTCGCGCATCCTCGTAATCTGATCCCCAGAGATCTCTAATAGCTGATTCCTTTAGGTATCTAACTTGGCAAAGTTCTCCGTTGAAAAATCGTTTTCTCTGCTGTTCATTAAGTGCATCTCTTTCAGCTCCAGTTACACCATGTATCTTTGTCAGGTGGTCGGGTAATTTCCCGTAGGTGAAGCGAGCACAGTCTTCGATTGGACACGGTATGTTCGCATGGTTTTGTTTTTTTGTACGCGTTGTAGACGTGGCTGGGCGTGACGCCATTGTCAATGTATAATCTGTAAAAGAAATACTACAGTTATTAATACTGTTTACACCATCGCTATCTATTTCGGCTGTATAGTATTTAAGTGTCTTATAAAATATGAAAATACGTTGTCAAAGAAAATTCGTTTTCATCGCGCTCATTTTGGCCGCAAACTGTGGAGCTCTCTTTTTTTTATTCAAACGAACATGCCAGCCACCTGATGTTAAGTGGTCACTGCAGCTCATGGACATCCACATCAAACCTCAAGTAGGATGGAAGTCCTATCTGAAGTTGTTGCTACTACAGAGGGCTAGGTTGGAATGCATCCTGTCCAGTGTATTCTGCCTAACTACACCCTTCAAACTGAAACACAGAATTTCTCACACTTTTGCTTCACTTCGCAGGTGACCCTTCGACATAAGACTATCATCATCGAATGGTCTACCACTACCACTCTAGTATTTCTGACGTAAAGCAACAATGAGCATTACTGTGATTCGGTTTGAAGTGTATGGTTAAGCAGAATACACGGGAAAGGAGGTATTCCTACTTAGATTTGGGGTTGAATGTTAATGTACCTGGTGATCATTTATGATCAGGTGGCTCGTACGTTCATTTGTTATTTCGTTAATATAAAAAAATTATGTATCACATTGGGCTACGGCGTGACATTTCTTAAAAACAGCGTTAAAAAAATCCTTCGCCTCACACTTCTGGTATTGTAAATTTCCGTAGACGACGGCGACAACTTACAACGACCTTATGCACCGTTTAACTTTTTTGTCGATTATTAATCCAAAAAAAAAAATTACATTGTTTTATACACACATTGTAACTAATTAGTTTATACTGAGTTATTTTTAAAAACAGGTGGTAGCTTGATGGCGATAGTCTTATGTCAAGGGCTCGCCAGCGGAGGCACCACCGTTGCACTTGTTTCTGCCACGAAGCAGCAATGTGAAAACAGCTGTGTTTCGGTTTGAAGGGTGTGATTAGGCAGAAGACACTGGACAGGAGGCATTACAACTTGGTCCTCAGGAGTAGCAACGCATCCACATACAACCTCGGATAGGACTTCCGTTCTAGTTGAGGTTTGATTTGGATGTCCATGGGCTTCAATGATCACTTAACATCAGGTGGGCTGAAAGCCCGTTTGCTATTCTATTAATATAAAAAAAAAAATTTTGAAAATTGATTTTACTTCTAAAGTATTTCAAACACTTAATCACATAACAAGAGGTCCAGTTAATTTATTTAGAGAATGTTTATCGACACGGAGGGTGGCTGTCCGAGTATAATAATTGTGTTGACGGAGGCCGGCGGGTGTTTGTGGAGGCCGCGCTCTTGTCCTCCGTTTAATTTATTGAAAACAATGCCTCCTTCGGATCTACATCTCAGCTGCTGTATTGCTGCACAGATCGTAAAACATATGTTGGATATCTCTTTTGTTTGAGGAATAATGTTGCGTGTACGTATCGTTCATATTAATAAAATAAAATCATAACGCAAACGATTGCTGTTCTTAAAATACGCTCTTCTTAAAAGCGGGCAACGCGTTGGCGTGTTTCTTGTATGCCTTCTATGCTTTTGTTTGTTTGTAGGCACTCTACTCTCTACTCTACTCTAGTAATAGATTACTACGCAGGATTTTGCAACAATGGTATTGCTTCTATTAATAAGTTATATGAGGATACAGATATGTGTCATATTTCATATTTATTTTTACAAATTAGTTGAATCAAATCAGTTATAAATCAAGCCAATAAGAATCATAAAT
Organism: Doberes anticus; assembly: GCA_018250115.1. Classification (NCBI taxonomy): domain Eukaryota; kingdom Metazoa; phylum Arthropoda; class Insecta; order Lepidoptera; family Hesperiidae; genus Doberes; species Doberes anticus. The sequence continues at coordinate 12,332 of DWKW01000686.1, forward strand.
ATAAAAATTTATAATGATAGAATTTGTAACACATTTTACAACTTAAAATGAAAATATTGGTTTAGTATGTTAATGATACCGTATATCTTAAATTATCAGTGACTAGTGATCTAGTGGGTAAGACTCTCGACCACCCGTTCCAATGTGAAGTCCGCCAAACCGGATTTAGTCTTCGAGGTAGACTGTGACCTAAACCCTTTCATCACAGAGAGGAAACAAAGAGCAGGTGATGATATCAAAATTATGAAAGTAAGAAATAGTACAGTATTAAGCAAGTGTTATGCCATGCTTGCTTAGTACCGTGCCGTTTCTTTCGAGAGCCTTTAGTATGTTTGTTATAATTTAAAATACTCATTTAATTTTCATCAACAACATAAAAGCCAGTATTTATCTCAAGAACTTGAGATTAGAAACCAGCATGAAACAACAGTGTCTAATATTAGAGACCGCGGTTTGATTGAGCCAATATTTATTTTGGAAATTAGCTTGTTCCGTCCGGCGCTCAGTGATATAAATAATATAAATTGTATTCTCCGGGGACCACGTCTAAGATGTCTTGCTATTGTTTAATATTCCTCAATTAATAATTTCGGGGCTGTATTGCAGACCGGAATATCGGCAACAAATTGTTTTACTTTCATTAAGATGTTAATTAGGAGGGAATATATTTTTTTCTGAGCTTGTACATTTTATCTGAGATCGTAATTACCGTAAGAATATTACTTCTTATCTTGCAATAAAGAAGTTGCATAACGTCATAATAAAAGTGCTAAATAATTACACGTAACGTAATTAGGAACTTACTTAAAACAAGCGGGGTGCTTGAAAGATGGATCTTATGTATTCGGATTTATAAATAAGTATCTAGTGTTCATTGCAGAGAGCTATCCTACCAGTCTTTACCTTATTTTATTATTCTTCCTCTAGGATTTAAGTCTTCTTCAAAGACTACAAAGACAAAAACTATAGATTACACAAATAGTACTAGCATGGCATGGCACTGGTAAGTTCATTTTACAAAATCAATAAGCAAAATCATTTATTTGACAAATATGGGTAGGAACCAGTTTTTAAATAAATATTAGACCGCCATATTTTACCCTTTTCCGATAAACAAATATAAAACTATTAGATTCAAAATTAAAAAAATAATTTTTGCGTTTAATTATAAAATTTAATAACAATAATATATACGTTTAGATATATTTATACACAACGTATATTAATGATGAATAAGTTTACCTTATTTTTTTAAATTTAGATATACAATTTAGAGTAACACAATTCAACAATACAAGTCAATTAATAACATAAGCATTTATCGCGCCTTTGATCATTTATTTTAGTAAGTATACAAGTATTATTTAACCAGACTATCGATTTGGTACGCCCATTTCCTGAGCCTCCTCAGGCAATTTGCCCTAGCATATCCAAAGAAAAAACTGACTAAAACTTATTAATAGAAACATTAGAGCGCAATATTTGTCCATTTTCAGGTATACGAATTTTAAAATTAATATTATCATGTTTATTTTGTTCGGTTCAACGAAATATAAAAAAATTGTAAATTTACGAGTATATTTTTTATCACTAAATATTAATTTTTTTATTGACTTATTTAAGTCTTGTCTGAAAGAAGCCGGCGGAAAAATTCTCAGTAATTTAAGATCTTAACTAAAATTGTCGCGACATAGTAATAAGCTTCATTATATTTTATTTTCATTTATAAAATAACAGTTCACTTTTAATTTTAAGGAGACCGGTTCATAAATATGTTTTCAGTCAAATATGAAACACTTTTTATATTAGATTCTATGATTTAAGTACGTATTAATCATTAATTATCAATTTTAGCCTGGCCCCGTATGTTGGCTTCTTTGAGCATTTACAGACTTTTAAAAATTAACAGAATAGTAAACGAGCATGCTGGCCACCTGATGTTGCGTGATCACTGCAGCTCGTAGACATCCACATCAAACAAGGACGGAAATCCTATCTGAGTTTGTATGTGGATGCGTTGCTACTTCTGAGGACTAAGATGCAAAGCCTTCCGTCTATTGTCTTCTGCCCAACTGCACCAAATATCAAACCGAAACACAGGACATTATTTTTATGTATACCTGGTATAAATCGCATCCCACTCAGATACAATGATTATATAACGACTAAATGCTCCTAATTTTCTGGTAATTTAATGGTGGTAGAGTCTTATGCGGAAGGCTCGCCTGTGGCGACACCACAGCCGTAAGCCGTATTTCTGCCGTAAAGCAGCAGTGTGAGAACTGCTTCCGATTTGAAAGGTGTGGTTAGGCAGAAGCCACACCAGGTGGCCTGCATGCTCGTTTGCTATTCAGATTTAATGAAAAAAAAGCTACTGCTCTGCCATACTCGACGTGGAAGGCACGTTTATAAACAAAAAAAAACCTTTTAAATGAACCCTTACCACATAGAGGTCAATCTATAACACTGGTTCTACTGAACTGATCTTGTTCAAACATATTACTACCGTAGACAAAAAAAAGTATTATTTTCAGAAACTAACTGTGATGGAAGTGATTTTCAGAAACATGTATATTCAAAGTAAATATACGGCTCCGGAACCGATCTTGTTCAAACATATCTATTACTATCGTAGTATTGGTAGTCTAACCAAACGAAGACAAAAAAAAGTTTTATTTTCAGACACTAAATAGTGGATGTTACTAAGATTTTATTACTTACAATCTGCATTTGGCCAGCGTGGTGGACTATGGCCTAAACCCTCTCATCTCTGAGAGAAGACCCGTGCCCAGCAGTGGGACAATAATGGGTT
>DWKW01000687.1:0-15137 GCA_018250115.1 Doberes anticus
CACTCATTCCGAGCGTTGCCATCCTTTGTGCTCCCATGTCCATTAAAGCAGCGGGAACGAACAAGGGACGAAGTATTTGGATGCGTTATGGGTCGAGAAAGCCATTATGAATTTACGCAGTTTCTTTACTAAAGCACGTTTTGCACGACCCATCTTACTGATATTCGAGTTTTTGCACCAGAAAGAAAGTAGGATTTATGTATGTACATCTATGTATGTATATATATATGTTTATCTATGTACGGAATAACGCCTATCGCTCCTTAGATCCTAGAAACTCTTTGGATGATTCTTGCCTCTATTCTGATATGTACTCGTATATCTATAGCTTCTTATATATATTTTGCTCTACTGAACTTCACTACTTCCTCTCTTTACTGAAGCTGTAGGATTTAAGAAGTACTTACTTGGGCGTTTGTGGCTCGGAAAAGTCGAGATTTTTTTTTAAACAAATACGAAAAAAATAGTAATCTTAAGACGAATAGAAATTCGAGGTCTTTTTAGAAAATTCGGCTCTAGACTGTATTAAATAACTTCTAACTTATTCGAGTAACCATGCATACGGGTGTTGTCTTTTGTCAATATAAGTCGTGTAAAGGAAATAAACTGAATTTAGTTATTGCAAGTATTAAATTAATGCAATGAGTTCTTTAAATAACATATAGTAATAGATAAATCGTCGCTGTGTCCATCAGGGGATCCTGCCTTTTCGCCGAAAATTGTTTGGCCGATTATCACTTACCAACCAACAGTTCGCCTATTTTTCATTTTGACAACTAACGATTGTCGAATTTTTGTATGGCAACGTTTCATTTAGGAGAATTATTGTTAAGCTGATTATTATAATGACACAACACGTTTAGGGCACTTATCATTTGTCAAATCCTTCACTAGGCCAGACAATTTTTAGAGGAATAATGTTTCGAATCGGTTAGGTTAGAACAGGGACCAACAATGCACGAGCCGAGTGAGCGTCGCGAGCGTGCCGCGGCAGCGGCCGGCGAAGTGCCAGAACCAAATCGCTTTTATTTCACTACACAGGGCACTTGAATCATTTGGTAAACAATATACAACTAAATAAATATTACTCTAACTGAAACATTCGCTACTTGAAAGTTGGCCTTTTGAAAAGTGTCATTATAAATAAGTTGGCAATGATTATTCGGTGAAATAAAATTCTGCGAAACGTTAGTTGGCAAGTGAAAATTTGCCAAACAATTTTTGGGGAAAAGGCAGAGATCCGTCTATCAGATATGAAATGAATCATTTAATTCAAAACTTAGTATTGCGTTTCGATGGCTATGTCAAATGAAAGGAGAGGGCGAATAAAAGGTGTTCTTTTTATTATAAACACGCCAATATTCGAATGCAGCGTTGTATCAAAATCTCTTGTCAATCGACGCACTAAATTTCGATTTATAAGAAAACAAACATACTATCTGAGGCTGAATGTTATACATAAACATATAATAGATCCTGATATAGGTAGGTACTATGTTCAATATAAAACTGCAGTTTCATTTTTTTTTATTGTTCGTCGTATCGTTAACCTGCGAATACATGGGCATCAATAAATGCTTAGAATGAAGTCTCGATATGTAAAATAATTTTGCATAGCATTTATAAGTAACACGAATGGATCGTGCATACAAAACTTAAGGCATGGTTGGTATGGAAAATTGATTAAGTTTCGAGAAGTTCCCACTAATGGATTGCCATATACACAACTAAGTGTAGCGGTATATACATATATTTGTCAAGAACTAATGTATAGCCCACGCAGCACCGGCCGGATACATTTATTTTTCATTTCCCTTTTTGGGGTACGGACGTTCTACTCCCTGTTCGGTATTTGCATTTTTTATGATTTTATCGCCGTTGGTTATTTTATTGCGACCCACGCACCTTAAACATATGTTAATATTTTACTTTAAGAACTGCAACCCGAGTGTTCAGGACAAAATACAAGTATTTTTAGAATTTTATCTGTTTTTGCTATATGAATAGAATTGCAGAACGTGAATATTTTAGAGGACAACTTACATAAGTCGAAAAATAAGACCACAATGTAATACGCGTCTTTAGCTCGCTTTTTTGCGATCGTGTTTTCTCAATATGCATAAATGTACATATAAAAAGTGGAAGCGACTTTGGCAACTCATGTACGAGTTGTTTGCACAGATGTGTTTCATTTGCTCACCAAACAACTAGTCGTCAGCTACTGATGGATCAATGAATTAACATTGCGTAAAAGGTTCGAAAATGTCCTCACTTTTAACAAAACTGCACAAGTTTCGCTTTTTACGGCGTGGAAGTCGCTACATGTTTAAATTCAAAGTAATGTGGCAAAATATGAAACCAGTTAAGATTATTTTAAGGTACTTCCAATTAATGAAATGAAAATAAATGACACTACCCTTGGATTGTTCTGTATTTTACGGTCGTCTTCGCCATATTTCTATCATCGCACATTTTCCTCACACTCGAACGGAATAAGCAAAACCGTCCCCGCAACTAGGTTACTCTGACTCCGTGCTTTATTGTGTTTACGTGCAACAGATATGAGATATACAGATAGGTATACAGGCTGGGTCAAGGTGGTAGGCAGCTTTCGAGTCGCCTAGCTATATATGGAACGTGAATACTTAGCTCCCGTTTTAATCGCAATGGCAGTTCGTGTTTTCGGTCACGGCGTGTCCCAATTATGCAGTTGGCACCCTAATTTTCACACAATGCTGTGTGAAGCCAACATCGATATCGTGGTGTTCGGTAATTGCTTAATCAAACGATGTCCTTGTCTGACGGCGGTAATCCGCAGCGATGCCGCACGAACAATGGCCAAGACGACACGCTACACGGAAGAACGTTAAAATGCGTCGTAAAAAGAGCGCGTAGTTTTAATTTTATGGTGCGTATTCAATTGGTGCCTGTAAAAAAAGCATTTTATTGGAGTCGCATCCTGGCTGCGAGGCCGCTCGGATAGCTCTAATTAAAAACAACACCCGTGCACTTGCGAAAGCGGGTTGCCCGAATTGTACACTTGCGAAATCCGTTGCCCTTTATACTACTTTAACTGCTCGTGAACCACCATTTTATCTCCGATAAAACACCAACATTACATATCTTTTCCACAATGTTACAATGCCGTTACTGTTGTTTATTTATTAAACGTGTTTCTCTTTTCAGATCGTTACCCGCATAACCACGTTACCGACGTTACCAACCCGTGAAGACTTCTCGGTCGAAGACTTAAGTGCCATTCAGAACCAGTTTACCACAATCAGTGATATTTAGGATTAGCTAATAGTGATAGTGTGTAACCGTGATATAGAATTAGGATTAAGGTGTTGAGTTTTTAGTGTAAAAAGTAACCAAAAAGAAGCGAAGCTGGCTCCTTATAAGGATATAATGAACTCGTCGAGCATGAGCTCAGCTGTGCCGACAATAAAGTGTGAAGATACATCGCCGTCGCCAACGCTGGGCACAGACGTCGAGGGAGCGTACAATCTGAGCGTCAACGTCAACCTCAGTTCTGCCATGATGAATTACCTGGCAGTAGAAGGTGGCGACACCACTACACTCCACACTCCCGAAATCGTCAACGACGTTATTACCATGACCAATCCACTGGACCAGTACAACTATAATGAAAAAACTTGCAGCTTCAAGGTGAGCACTTTGCTGGGGCAATTATTATCAAAAATGTATTTTATTAACAAGATTTCTACCTACTTAACAAGCAAAAGAATTCCTTTGCTATCCAACAATTCAGTACAGGTTCTTGTATATATAAAACAAGTATTTGTACATTATTTCAAGTTCATGTTTCAAGTAAACGATAATGCTAATAGCAACCTTGAAACACAATGGAATATTTAAAGCGACTTTGGTAGACGCTGTAAAACAAGATAAGTCAACTTAATTATAATATTCAAATAATATACGCGAAAGATCGTTTATAAGTTGTCTCGATTGTAAATAATGATTAAAGTTTCTTACATGTTACCTTAAACAGTACAAATTACTCGAACTAGTTAAATAATGGAATTATAAATCGACCTGTACCATGTAGATAAACGAGCATGCAGGCCAAATGCTGTTAAGTGGTCACTGCAGCCCATGGGCATCCACATCAAACCTCAACTAGGACTGTCCTATCTTAAGTTGTACGTTACGCGTTGCTACTCGTGAGGACTAAGTAGAGCCGGCACAGGCGACCCTAAGACATAAAAATATTATGAATTCTCCTGCCTTTCCATCTATTAATTATAATATATTAAAGACCAACAAACAAATATTACCACAGACGATAAGTGCTCAGGGTCGCCTGTGGTCATTTGCGACACCAGATGCCAGAGGCCTCACCATAGAGCCTTAATTGTCTCCTTTAACGCCTTAAGTGAAGAACCACATACCTCATACGGGTCGTTACATAAACAAAAAATAATAATAAAGTTAGAACAATATAGAAGTAAAAATATTAGTTGTTTGATGAGTAAAGTTGAAAATTCAGTAAAAATTTTCCACAGTCTGATAGTTGAAATTTACATTCGTATTAACGAGCGTGTCGTACGAGTGAGCGGCGAAGCTCCCTAGCCTTGCGCTTTCACAGATTACTAATCGATCAAAATGCACGGAGAGTCCTCAGAGTAGCTAGGTCCGTTGCACGCGAGGCGCTTTTTCGAATGCAAAACAAGTGTGTTTAGTTGAAATGTTGCCAACAGTCATTTAGTGCCACGTAGGATGATCACGTGACCCGCTATCATTCCCCTTATAAACATTGGATAACACTTGGCGCCATACAATATGAGGTCATGCACCTTATGCAGACTATCTCTGTATTTACTCCGTAATGCAAGCAGACTTCTCGGCGCCCGGTTACATACAGTACCTATCGGGTTATCTATATTTATTTATCGTAAAGGTAGATAATATTTGCACAGTAGATTATCTCGTAACGCCCTCGCTTCATTTTATGAATGAGGTTCATTGGGGTACTTCATATACCGCTCCGGGGAATTCAGAGCGTGAAATGACAATTGGACAAAGGAATAATCTGATGTGACACGTTTATTGGCGCTAACAATAATGGGGCCAACGTTTAAAAGTGATTAGTACACTAAATCTGGCATTGTAAACTGTTGCGTTACGTATGATTCCAATCCGCTTACACCTATGAGCATAATATGTTGTAACTTGAGAAGAAAAAGTAAGATGTTCAATCAAAAATTAGAGGTAGAGAGGCTATGTCAAAGATTATGTCAAAGAAGGTTTTATGTCAAAGATTCCCTTGTACCACAGTTGCTTCTATTTCTGCCGTAAAGCAATAGTATGGTTAAACAGAAAACACTGTAATGCAACTACATTTAACCTAAGATACTACTTGAACTTTACATGTTTGTTTTGCTGTTATTTTAGCTAAAATCTAATTTTATGTCAATACTCTTAAAGACTTAAGTATTACTATACTTCTATGAATAAAAAATATAATTATGGCTTAGGAAAACTAACATTATTAATACTACGTAGACAGGAATATACGTAACAGTATTTAAAATTTTGGTATTAGATACATTATTGTTAGGCTTAAAAATTCTAATCGTATTTCATCAGTTATGTTCATGTTTTGTAGTCCAGTTGAAAATATTAAAAATAAATCAACCATTAATCGAACAAGCGCCATTGCACGGAAGTCATTTCCCCTTATCGTTCCAGAGCGGAAGCGGTAACGACTCCAACTCCTCGATGTCCAACTCGTCGGCCACGTCCCCGGCCTCGGCCACTCCACCCAGCATACAAAAGGTAATTAACATCACATTTACGTGCAAGCCGTACAAAACATCTGCCTATGCAGTACGGCAATTATGGGCACGCAGGGCCTGATGGGGCCTTTCAAATACATGTCTACAATATATGTGTACATATTTTATATTAAACGAGGCACTCTCTAATAAGTGGTAATTGTAGCCAACGGACATGCACATTCAAACTCTAATAGGCTCGAAGTCCTATCTCAGGTTTATGTGAATGCGTTGTTGCATCTGAGGACTACTTGAGTGTTAATGAAGTCTACCATCCAGTCCAGACCGTAACACAGCAGTATGAACACTTTTTTATAACGACAATGGTGGTAAGTGGTCATCACTACTACTTTTCGGCCTTATTAGGAGTAGCGGTAGTCCCACCCTAGTCAAACCTTGGACGTAAAGCTCTAAAGCTCTACCACCTTAGGTAATTTACATAGAATTGACATGCAAGCCGATACCAACATCTGCGTATACATTTCCATACATTTATAACACTGTTTATAATTATCATCAGATAACGCGCCTGCGATCCTCTACATACGTAATGAAATGCTTCGATCTATTCCGATTAGATGTTTATTGATAGCTAATAATAGCTTAACTTGAGTACTTACACTTAGGTAACTAAAACAAATGGATTTCGACACCACAGTAATACAAGTACTTCCTTAATACTACTAATGAGTGCAATGATGAGATGTATGAGATACTGACGTAGAAGCTGATGTGGCTATGAGGAATGAATTGAACGGAAGAAAAGACGCAATTTTCAATGCAAATACGTGCGTATTCGAATGCAAGGAATTCGAATTTCAGTTGACCGAAAATTTTTCGGATTTAGCGACTACAAACATATGGAGGTTGGATTTTTATGAAATATTACCAATTTATGTTATCGCATCGTTCTTTTCATGTTACCAGAGCTTTGAAAACTAATTAATGTGTATTTTATATTTTTACTTTATAATATTTGAAGGAAGAACAGATTTAGTCAGTACTATATAACAGTTACAATAATATACGTAGAGACTATAATTGATAATTTAATGCACATTGCTCTACCTTGAAGTTACTTATCTTGATATGATATGTGTATGACACAGTATGAATTTATTGATTGTTAAGATCCGCCTCTTCTTCGTTCCGTGTCAATTTATATGTTTCACATGTTTCTACCTGTGTGATCTGTACTTTTCTTATTTAGTTGACATCTGGTAAACAATAGGTGCATATTATAAATTTTCTACAAATCAGTGTTCGACCAGAATGGTCGTTAAACTTTCATTTGCGAAGAAAGACAGCAAAACATAAAAAACCACCTTAAAAAGGGTTGATGCCAAAGGTTTTTTCAAAAGATTTCTTTTTAAAAAAAAATCCATGCTTATGCAGGCAGCATCCACATTATATTGTAAGAAATCATAAAGAAAAAAAAAACAATTAGGGCGAATAGACAAATCAGTTTTTCCTGTACCGTAGGAATAGTTTTTCTTCCCTTTAAAATACAACACTAGTACAACATCCGTAATATTTACTCGCTAAAATTCCATTTCCACTTAGTGAAAACGTGGCTATAGAAGATCAATATTACTGAAATTTCATACGGCAACGATAAATTACTCTATAATTTAATATTCCTACAGACCTTCATTCCTACGCGCCTAACTAGGTGAATACATACAGACATAAGTCAAGGGAAATCGTTTTAGTTTAATTTACTACTTTCTATAATGATTCGTTTATACCCATTATTGTCCGTGAGTTGGAAATTTATAGTCGATTAAGTATGCAAATGATTCTTAAGAATTATTATTTTGACCTCCTATTAGATTCAATTCTATTGCTTGTGAATAGTCTTTTTGTCTCCAAGAGCAGAACAATGGGCGGACGTCTTAGATGTGAGAAAAACAATCTTCATCTTACTTATTGCAATTACAATAGTGTAAAATTACGATTGCATGTGTCCACATACATGTCCGAATGAAAATAGTTATGAATAAACACATCATGAACAGCGACCTTGATAATCATCCGATCAAGGTGAGTAGGTGATTCATTCGTGAGAAAAAAATTAAACGTACAATTTATGGTTACAAACAGCCGGATGTTCTTAGATAAGTTTTAAGACTAATTTGTAAGGCATTTCGTTAGTGTAGTTAGGGTTAAGGCTAATGTTATCTTATTTTTAACTTCGTTGAATAAAAATACATACAAGATGTAACTAAAATGTGTATTTCATAGACGACCCGTGTGACGCTGTGGTCAATATGCGGTACGCCGCGCCGTTCGGATCCTGGGTTCGATTCCAAACGGGACAGTAATTTGAATGATGAATTTAGGTATCTGTAGGTCGGCGGTGTTTGTTCCCCATGAATGAGGGAATCCCAATGTGGGGCTATGATTGTGAAGCGTAACTTTTTTCTTTCATAAAATATATTTTCAGTCGATGTGAATAGTTAGTTACAAAATAGTAGAATAGTTACAAAAAATACCTAAAATACCTACGCGTGGGATGAATATTGTTTTGAGGAAGTGTTCATCTCATGTTTACTTTGGTAGCAAGTATCCGTGTACGAAAAACGAATAAATTACAAATATCTACAGAGCTATTAATAAATTGATTAAATATTTATCTCTAGATTACTCTGACGTTTATTTTTGTGTACCTGGTTCTGTTTGGTAAATACATTTACTTCGTATTTTATAAATAGTAAGACTCTATGTATTGACGGAGATTTACGGTAACTTAATTTTACATAGCGATCTGTTTTATACTTATTTTAAATATACATAATGTAATTTAGCAGTAATTTTGAGAGAAATTGTTTCTAGTAACCATGTTATTTTAGAAGTACCTATTTACGTACTTAGAATTCCAGCAGTGATTTAAGTTAACAATATCTGTAACTTTATTTTCAGACACGCTCGGATTTAATAAAGGCTGGCCTGAAGCTGTCGATAGAGTCGAAGAGGAAGATGTCAGGGAGCGACACCGACGGCTGTGTGAAACATATGAAGAAAGAAGAGAGTGATGAAGATTATGACAGCAGTCACACACATACCACTAAGGGTGAAGGGGTCAGTATCGGTAACAAATTATTTCGTTCAGTCTTTGCCTAGGCTTTTCTCACAGGCCCAGAAAGCTCACTGTTGTACATTGATTCATTTCTAAGTAGGAAATTTAATTCAGCATCACGTAGCTGTGGCCTGAGATAGTTACGTTTCTGAGGACTGTTGAACCACAAATCTTCCAAACTTGAGTGGGATGTGGTGGGGGGGGGGGGTTAAGACTTGATTCACTTGTACCTTTAAATAAAATACTCCGAAGGACCAGTGTGTTTCTGCGTGTTCTACTTTGTATCCTTTTTAATATTATACGAGTAGCAAATGAGCATACAGGTTACTTCATGTTAAGTGGCCATTACAGTGTAAAGACATCCACACCCAACCTCAAATAGGACTGAAGTCTTGTCTGAGTTCATACTTGGATGTGTACTTAGTCCTCATCTAAGTTGCAATGCTTGGCATTCAGTGTATTCTGCTCAACCAAACAATTCAAACCGAAACACGGCAAAAGAAGGAACAGAGATGGTGCCGCTGCAGACAAGCCTTCAAAATAAGACCCTCCCCACAAAAATGTATATGATACATGTGTATGATTATATGTATCGTGAACATTTGTTATTGTATGACATCAACACTTACAACAAATAAGAATTTTATAGAAAATTACATGAAAAAAAAAATTGACTAATTGATATACAAAGCCGCATCAATCGCTATCATGTTAATTAATCCCTAGAATTTTGGAAAAATTACCAAATTTTTTACCGAGATAAGTGCCAGCTCTCTGGTCACCCGTAACTTGGATCAACCGCTAGGACAGATGCTTGAAAAATATCCTAGCATATGAACCCCGTGGCCCCATGCTTTCGACACCAAAAGACAGTTAGTACATCAACACAGCAACTAGCTTTGCCTCACATCTTTTCTCATGTTTACTACTACTACGAAACGAATAGGAAAGTTTTCCATGTACCTATACGAAATAAATAAATATGAAACTTGTATGAAACGGGGAGTATTGTTTGTTATCATCTGAAAAGTTTCAAATTATGCACTGTTTGTCACAGTAAACAGCGAGGAGCAAACATGAATATGTATTATTGTATAATTTTCAGAACAAGTTTTATTTTACTGTTTCCGAGTCTCGGCATCTATAGTCGTACACCCAACAAATAGGCTATTGTCAAGGCTATAACCATGCCACCCAATGAGGACTGTACCAGGAACAGATAGACCGGGAAGATTGCGAATCGTATCTAAACTAGCTTTTATGACGACTGTCCAGCATTATAATTCAACGGCTTTATTGAAGTTTTATAGCTTACAAAGAAGGCTAGCATTGCAAATGCGGCGGTGCTCGTGACTTAACTTCCTGATTGAAAGTTAGTGATATGTCGATGAGAAATTATGACCACTGGTGATTGGTATCGAGTAGTCGTGTTCCTTCGCGTCTCGTAGTGCACGGGAAATAGCGACGTGCGTACTTGCACTATGGTACCATCGTACCTATCCACGGAAATAATAATAAATTAGTATTATTGAGTTTATACGTATGTTTTTTTCTCTATGATGAACATAATTAGAAGAATTAGTACCTAATAAGTAGTATTAGTAGAATTAGGTAGGTATAAACATTTAGGCACATGCTTTAGATCTACGCGTGGTAAGTTTTAAAACTATTAATCATTGTAAATTTCCAGACTGACTGAAATGTTCCGAATTTTTTGTTTGATTCTAAGGTGCGTTTAAATTAAATAAATAGCTGGAAAATATATTAAATGTACGTTAATTACATAAATATTTCTTAATTATTATTAACTATGAAGGTAACATCCAAAATATTTACAATTTAAATAAATTGTTATAAGAGTAATAAAAGATTTTTTTCCATTGATAGGTTCGACCTATTACAATTTAAGACGCTGACTATTAAATATCCTAAACTAAACGTGATTCTGTAACGCTCGAATAATAATGCCGATTCTATCTTGTCTAGTCTAATCCAGTCATTACATAAGATAATCACATTTCGCGCTTTGCTATGCTCTATAAGTATAATTTGATTTTAAAATCGAATATATAGAAAAAACAATATGCTAATCAGTGTAGAGCTGCCATTAAAAATAAATGACCAGACAGGTTGTAGCCTTTCTGGGTGCCAAAAACGTACGAAAAAAATACATGAATATCCAAGAAAAATACAGAAAGACAATATATGTAGATGTCTCCACGGTGCCTTGCTATGCCATTATGTCATTACATACCGCCATAAAAGTAATTTGATTGTGCTAGGTCCATTGGATAACAAAACAGACAGAAGCTAATAAAGCTCTTTTTAATTTTCAGTTAACTCCAGAAGACGAAGAAAGAAGGCGGCGTAGAAGAGAGAGGAATAAAATAGCAGCGACAAAATGCAGAATGAAGAAACGAGAACGCACCGTCAACTTGGTGACGGAAAGCGAAGTCCTGGAGACCCAGAATATTGATCTTAAAGCACAATTACAGGTAAAGTCCTATTTACCTGCTATTAGTCTGCTATTTACCTACCATAAATTCTCGACTTGCATGTGTGTCTTCAGTAAAGTTATATTTAAACTAAGCGAAATATGGTAGAATACTGTGTTTGTTGCGAACATCAACGAACTTGCAGTCGAAACTATGCATGCCATCACTGAAGTAAAGTAACCGTTCCTGCAGTGCCATTCTGAAGAGTAGGAGTCGTACCAAAACATGAATATTGCGAATTGCCGAAGGGACTTGGAACATTTTATTAGAAAATACATCCACTAGCTATTTTACTTACATCAGAAAGCTGTAAAATACTAACGCGGTGAAAACGTGATGGAATCTGATGACTTGATTACGGTTGCCGTTCTAACAACTAAGTTAGAATGCCGCCTGTCCAGAGTGTTTTGCCCGACCACACCCTTCAAAGCGAAACACAGCAGTGATCCTATTGTTGCTCTACCTACAGCAGAAATATGTGCGGCGGTGGAGATATATGGTAGCGGTGCAGACGAGCCTCCGACATTTCTACTCGTAGAGAGAAGAAATGCTACTCTAATAATAGTCTACCACCGTATTTTTTTTAAAACAGCCCCTTTTGTGTGATGTCGCGTATTAACTTGAATGAGATTTAACACACTGATAAACCACATTCTGATTTTCATTCAGGAAAAGAAAAAGATTAGCACGGTATCTTTTCTTTAATTTTCCCCCTTACATTATTGTCTTAAAACCACGCGCTAGTGCTGTCAAAAAAAACAATGTTATGAAAACCATTTTTTTAAATTACAGGACTTAGAGGTGCAAAGGCGGCAGCTACACGACATGCTGTCACTACATGCAGCTACCTGCGTTAAAAACAATTCCAATACTCGGGCGTCGCCAGCAACCCCATATAACATCACTAGGATGTACGAGACGCCGACATCATTCCAAATGCCCTTCGACGCGCACTCTCCTTACATCCGTCCGGAGTCTGCAGATGTGCTCGCTTCTAGCTACACCTGTGGCACTCCCCTCAACGGAGACTCCTCCGTAGACACCATACCGTCACTCGACAATACATACATGACACAATCCGTCATTGACGCGGACTACAGTAGGCCGGACAGCGTTCTCAGCCTTCCACCTGGCGCTGAATCGAGCTACATCACCACCGACGGATACCTACCCAAGGCCACAAACATTCTCGGCCATATGGAGCCCGAAGCAGAGTATTACGATAGCGAGATCAACTACAACTTGACCGCCACTCAACAGTGCCATACTTATCCCGGCACCCTCACTGATGCTCAAACAAAACTAAGTAACAGCCTCAACGACGGGTGTCTCGTTTAGTCGTAATGTTTCATTTCACTTATGTCGGGTCCAAAATTATTTTTGACATGTATACGTATATTTGGCACTGATGTTACAAAATTAATTCGAAATACCGTCACCGTCTCAATTCAATTTAGGCAAAACATAAGCTATCATGTTTTTTTAATTAAGCGCTTGAAATTTTTGTCATGTTATGAGAAGACCAGAATTCACTGAAGGTCATATCTAGAATTTAGTTATAGAGATTATGTAAAACTTTGTTCATGTAATTATTAATAAATTTATCAAAACTCACGCCGAACCGAAAAAAAGAGGGATTTATTTCGAAACGAAATCGTATGTCTACTGTGTAGAACGACAACGTAGAGTTAGTATGGTGCCCGTAACATAACACATAGTTACGTAAGTGGTAAGTTATACGAGTTGGAGCATTATTTCATCCATAAATAGGGATAAAAGCAGCGGTGTCACACGACAAATTGTATTTATTTTTATTCAAGTGTTGTGAGATCATAATTTCGAGTCACCATTATCGTATAATCGTGTAACATTCAGTAACTGTGAGACAGTTTATTAGGTATCTAGGTATATGTTTTAATTCTTTTTAGTTGTTTACATCTAACATTAAAAAAAAAACAAATTCGTCTCGTTTAAGTTCTATAATTTTGCTTTGATCTGTACAAAATGTTTATCTTTTTTTAGATCTGATTAATATATATGGGGCAATAGGGTTTTGTTATTATTTGCAACACTTATCTAAGTTCATCTTAGTTGCTTAGGTGTTGTTCACGACACCAAATTTATATAGTTTTGAAAGCATCACAAAGTTTTCTTTCAGTACAATAAATATGAAATACCTCCTGTTGAAATTCCGAAAGTATATTTTACGTTACAAAAATATTCAGATTATTATGCAGTGTTCCATATGTTATACGTGTTACTTGGATAAGCTAATTTAGAATTAAGGTGCTTTAACTCAGATAGTGGTGATATAATGTATTATTTTGTTATTACAGGAAACTTACACACATATAAGTTACGATTTTGTCATATAATGTAACAATAGAGTATATTATATATTTCCGTATATATGTACATTGATAAGTTGGCACATAGTGTCATCTAATGTAAAATAAAACATAAGTGCCTCGGTTCCCAAAACAAAGCAAAAAGATATTTAGGTATCTATTGTTATAATATTTCACGTAGATACTTGAGCTGCAAGAAAGTAGGTAATGCCATGCCTACAAAATGTAGGTAGGTAGGTGCCTAATGAACAGCCTTAAGAAATAAATGGGGTTTCATTTAAAATATATCTATTTGAATAATTAAGGTATTTCGTTAGTAGGTTTGTAAATAATTGGTTTTCTTGTGGTTCAAATAAAATTAAGGAAAACAGACTTATTCAAAGAGAGTGCCTTTTACCTACCAGTGAACCTAGTCTCTTGGCTGCCTTTGTAGTTTAACGGCATAAGTGTGCAGTCAGTCGCGCAAGCATTTATTTTTTATACATATTGTTATTGTGATAAATGGTAGAGTACTTGCAAAATGTTAATATACAAAGCACCTTTCTCGATGTTTTCCATAAACAACTTGAGTCTTCTTTTTATAGTTAGGGCTAGTTTACAGTAAGGTCACTTTCGATGTAACATCGGAAGAACTATCCGAAGGACTGCATGTTTAAATTATACTGCTAATCTCGATTTACATCAGAAGTGACAAAATATAAACGATAATTTTGTAAGAATTTTACAGACACTATGTTTTACTTAAAAAATATATTAATATATTATGTTATACAATCAATAATTTGTACTAAAAGTTCGGATGCGAAGCAATAATAATTCTGTTCACACATTTCTGCGGACCCATTGTTGGGGAGCGAGAGAGAAGTAGTGGTGGTTTAGGTACAGAACTTTTCGTGTATCGTATAGCCCCACTATAACACCTATAATATTGGATGCCTTTAAAAATGTTTGTTAGTAATTTAGAACAGAATCTGCCGTCGTAGTAATCTTATCAAGAAGATTATCTTTAGACGGTATAGGTTTGAGTCGCCTTAATATTAAGGCTGAGCCAGAAAATTTTAAGTTATTTAGATAGCTCAGCTCCTATACTTTGTCAACTAATCATGTAGATAAAGATTTTAAATTATAGGACCTAAGAAAGAACGGAATTATTTTTCATACCAAAATCTCAGCAGTTGAAAACACAACTTTTATTTGGCTTCAAAGCAACAAGGTGCTACTGTTTTTTCTACACATTTACGGGAGGATCCAGCAATCATTTAAACGTATTACTATTTACTACTCTTCCCTATTAGTAGAACAAAGACCAGTAACTTAATATTTTGTGACAATTACTGCGGTAAAACGGTATGATTATCGGACGGAAAAAATCCTTTATTTTGGGGATATTTCTACAGTCCGCTGAATGAAATAT
>DWKW01000688.1:0-15134 GCA_018250115.1 Doberes anticus
CGACCCGTATGGCGTCGTGTTCAACGTGCGATCTGCCGTTCGGAGGTTCGATTCACAGTGGGGCCGTAATTTGAATGATGATTTTAAATTTCTGTTCTGGATACCTGTTCTGGGTGTATGTTTCTGTGTGTGTCCATGAACGTGTCCCAGTGTGGAACGTTATTTATTTATTTCATTAAAACTTATCGCATGACTTAAGCATTACTGAATGCATTCAAATTGTGAAATAGCCATTTATATAAATTATACACTTTTTGTGTAATTCGCGTACAAACATGCAAACACAAAAATCTAAATAAAAATTGTTTCGTGTTTATAAACCTCTATACCAGTAGATAACGATTTTCAAAATATCCTCAATGCACAGACCTCGTAAGAATATTTATTCATAGCAATTCGTATCATTTCGTACATCTACTAGCCGCGCACTTTACCAAATAGTCGAAAACGAATAATTGGTCGTATCCATTCATCGATTTCGTATTTGAAATCAACCTTTATATACCTTAGGCGTATGGAATAATACGAAATTCGATTTGGGTTTTCGTAAACCATCGAAATTCGTACTAGGATTTCAAAACACATCAATGTACTCAGTAAGCTATTAGCAGCACCTGACTATGTGTATAGTCTGGACGCCGAACGCGTTAACTAATTGATTTACTTAGTCTAAATGGCTTCTGTTGACACACGTTATGTTTCACCATCAGCTATAATTTACATTCATTATTCTGAATTAAGGAAAATTCCTCGTAATTCAGGCGTTTCTGTTTAATTGCGATATTTAGTTTTAGTTCTGTATTAATACTTACATGTCTTGATAGTCATTAGTAATTTTCAGTTTTGCTAACTGTGTTTGCAATACCTAACTTTAAAAAACTCATCCCTCTTTCACTAATTAACTACTCTTCTGAATACTATACCTACTATTAAATATTTATTGCAAAAAAATATATATATAGTGTCTTTTTCCTTACATAATTAACATTACCTAAATTTTTGTTTGTTATCAACATCTTGGATGCGATGGTTACTAAATTTAAATTCGTGGATGATATTATCGTATAGGTACGAGTATGATTTGAAAATAACACAACCCACTCGTAATGATACAAAATCTACTCAATCGTTCCACTGATGTATAATACAGCTGGATAGGAAAATTCTAGAATAGTCACTTGTGATGTACCGTCACACCCAAATTCTCGTATCATCATGTAGTTTTGACCATTTCATTTAACCATTTAACTGTCGATTATTTTAAAGAAAAACGAATTTTGGGGAAAAACGACTACGCTACTTTTACCTTAACTTCTTTTATTTATTTTAATTTGTTTTTAACCATATTTACAGTATCGAATTTCTATTTCCTTGTTATATTATTGTATCTAATTTCTGCTTCTGAAACTTATTGCTCTATTGACTATTGTTACAAGTTCATGATAGTTTTTTAATGTATCTATTTACTGATTCTATATATTCGTGAATTGATTAAAATTGTACACCTCTACCCTCTTTCAGATTTATTTCTGCTCTATTTTTTACCCAAAGATTCTCTCGTAGAGATCGTTTGTTAGCGATAAGACCGCCTGCTGTATATGTCACCCTGTTTTGTAATACTTATTTTTCATAAAATATTTCTGAACAGTAAGGAATAATTGTATACTGATGGGTGAAATGTGAAAATGTTAATGAATAACGTTTCACACTCATAGCCCAACATTAGGATTCCCTGTATCGCGGGTGCCATAGACACACACCAAAACAGTCACATAAACATCCAGAAATCGAAATTCATCATTCAAATTTCTGCTCCGCTGAGAATCGAACACGGAATCCTCTGAACGGCAGACCGCATGTTAATCACGGCGCGCCGTACGGGTCGTCAATGTATTTTTAACTATTTGATTGCCTTTTGATGTATTAAACACCAGAAATTTACCTTGATACAACCAATCGGATACTCCATTGTACACTCTTCCCGGCACTGCATCTGTCGTGAGTCGCAGCAGTGGAGCCCGCCGGGCTGGTGGGCCAGGTCTCGCCAGGACCTCGTTATCTGCCGCCAGCAGCAAAGTGCCGTCGCCCCCAAGCCACACCGCATGTTGCCACTCCCAGCTGCTCTGGCCCTCACCGAACAGTGGTATGTGGTGGCTGCGGAATGAAGGTCATGTTATTAAGTCCAATAATAGAAGAATTGAAACTGAAGCATTGATCCCTTTTTCTTGCGTATCGTCTCATGAAATAGTGACCTATATAAATAGTTAGTATTAGTTAGTTACAGTTATTAGGCACAAACGACCTATTATGGTTGATGTGACCCGACTCCCTGGGCTCAAGCCTATATAATCAAATAATAAATAGTTGTAGTTGTAATAGAAATAGAATAAGAAAAAACATTAGTCATGTGCTTTTAAATTTGTAGACATTTAAAAAATCTAATAAATTGACTTCTGATGTTCTAGTACTGTGAATATACATTTATAATTTTCTTAAAAAAATTTGAAAACTTTAAATTATTATCTTAAATTAATACAGAACTATACTATATGTGTACGATGTCCTATTATTTCTTTATGGGAACAAAAGCTATTAAAAAGGATTATCGATAATTTAATCAAACTGTAAAGTTAAAAGCTCTCGACTCAGTCTTAAAACGTGTTGAATGCCGCTTCCGAAGCACATTGAAATTCCAGTCGCAAAATTTCAAATAAATCGAGAATCGCATTCACGTATACATCGTCAAATCGATTTCTTCACCCCGGAGACGTCGGCAAAAAGAAAATCGACCAAGAAGATATGATTCGAGTGAGAGAAAATGTACCGGTGAAAAGATTACTCTTTTAAATTGCCTTTTATAAGCTATTCAGGTGAAATGTTTTAGAGCTCTTTATGCAGAGTTGGCCTATGAAGTAGGGAACTTTCTTGAATTCTTGAGAAATCTGCGAAGTCGCGAAAAGAAAGAAAACTATTTGTAGAAAATTACAATTGTGTAAGGAGAGAGGTCCCAACACTGGAAGTCGGAAACCCATAAATCTATGCCTTAACTTACGGACATCTGCAGGCTCACATTTTACCCTGGCGTAGTGCACAAAATGTTTTCTTTGCTTTTCCTTATCCTTTAGTCTTTTTAAACAACGGACTTGATTTAAAATAAAACCTTTTTGAAACAGCTTAAAATCTAGTTTATTTTACCTTTTTTATGTTACCTATTAGTTGTGGTTTACTCGTCATAAATAAAGAATACATAAATTACATTCGACAGTCTTCAGTTTTCATGGCTTTTAAAATTTATCTCATCACCAACAAATGTACAAGGAAAGGAAAAAGGTGGTCGTGTGTAAATTTCATATTTCCCAGAAAGGACACAATAACCCGACCCTCGGTCGCAGCCATTTTGTACTTCGACATATGGAATACATTTTTATTTAACATAAAATATTTTGCGACTTACGAATGAGTGATTCTCATCGGCCTTGTGCCGATGGCTATAATAAGTACCTACAGCTATTGAATAGCTATGAATACTTTTTTTTATCTATTCCAACTGTGTAAGTTCAAATTTTGATCGCTTATATGGTGATTGCTTTTAAAACTATTTCTTTTAAAGTATTGTAGTTTTAGATTGTGACGCAAAAACGTGGAAATTACGTTAACGGTCAGCCACTGATAATATTTTCATTGCTATACGAAATTAATAATATGATACGTATTAATATACGGTTTTAAGAACTTACGATGTCTATCAAAACTGCAAACAGTATTTTTTTTCGTTGAACGTATTTATTGTTTAATCGTTATAGTGTAAACTTCCACTTATAACGATATCGTATCAAACGATAATATGGTGATATATTTGATGGCGGTAGAGTCTTATGTCGAAGGCTCACCTGCCGCTGCACCATCGCTGCACCTATCTCTGTAGTAAATGAGTAGTGTGAGCACTGGATAGGAGGCTTCCAACTTATACCTCAGGGGTAGCAACGCATCAACGTACGTCCTCAGATAGGACGTTGGACCTATTTGAATTTGGATGCGGATTTCCATGGGCTGTAGTGACCACTTCAAATCAAGTGGCTTCGTTCTCGTTTGCTACTACTTTATAATAAAAAATAAAAACAGAATAATAATAAACAAATTGTATTGTCTCCTTGGAAGACCCAAGTGTCGTCTGTTTGGACGTGTGCAGTTGTTCGCATACGTGACTCAATTTTGTTAGATAAATCGAGAATGTAGTGAAATTTCGGTACCGTTATAGACAAATTTCATGTACTATGGCCTTTATGTCATTGAAAATAATATTGGTCGCATCAAACTTACTCATTAGTGACGTCATAAACAGTGTAGTGCGCTGTAAACGTCCGTCGATAAACCTGTGAAATAATAAAAGCTTTACAATCTTTAGATGACCGAACGTCGAAATTCGCAATAATCGTCTTGTTTATTTTTGAAAAAAGACGATAAAAAGTTTTACTAGACAGCGGTTGGCGTGTTGGCAAGTGAGTGATAGCCTAGTGGTTAAGCATCTCGAATCCGCTACGGGGAGGTTCAAATCCCGGCACTTATCTCTATTTCTCGAAATATCAATTCTTCTATTCAAAATTTTCAAAATAGTGCGTATTATCAATTAATTATCACTCGTTATAACGGTGAAGAAAACCATAGTGAGTAAACTTGCATGCCTGCCTTCTCCATAACTTTCTCAAAGGCATGTGAAGTCCGCCTGTCCACACTTGTTCAGCGTGGTGGACTATAGTATAAACTCTCTCATCTTTGAGAGAAGACCCGTGCTCAACAGTGCGGCACAATAATGGGTTGATGATGAGACCATGGTTACGTACCTCCTTGATATTGTGCTGGAACAATACGTAGCGCAAGTTTGGCGAGCACTGATATCCCCGTACATTTAGCTGCCTCTGCGAAATAAATATAACAGATGTAATAAAAGTGTGTTTTATATAATACTGATATGAGAAAGAGATCAGCCATTAATGTACCTATAATACAGTATGCTTAAGTTAACATTTATAGGTATGTAAGTGCATTAAATTAAGAAAATTGTACATTGTATAGGTCGGTTTTAAACCTCCACTTAAGTCAACATCAGCCTAGTGTACACACATTAGACACACGGCTGGATAGAGAAGTACGCAGAAATGTATACAGTGTAACGATTGTATTTTTTTTAATTTTAATTGATCTCCCAAATGTATGACGGCTCATACTTAGGTCAAGCTTAGATCAAATTGTAACAATCGATCTTCCTCATTTATGCTTGCATGATGTTCAAATAGAGAAATGTCTACATTTTCTAAATATTTTTTTACGGTTTACACTTAATAAGGTATTCATACTACATTGACTTGTCCATGATAACTTGCCAAGTTGATTCTTAAACTCTTATTATCGATATAAGTCACGGTCAGATTGCCAACTGCAATTGTAAGTTTGTAATAGCATTTTAAAATTAAATTAATAATGATTTTAGATGAACGGGAAGTATCCTATGGGTTTTGATTTATTTGCGAGTGTCAGAATAATGCAAGCGCGTGTGCGGCATAAGCTTGATTTTTACAGCTCAATTAAATTCAAAAGCATCTTATTGAAAGTTTTTTTTCGTTTAGTTTTAAACGGAATAGCAAACGAGCATGCATGCCACTTGATGTTAAATGATCACTGCAGCCTATGGACCTCAAACCTCAACTGGGACGGAACCCCCAACTGAGGTTGCATGTGGATGCGTTGCTACTCCAGAGGACTAAGTTGGAATGCCTCCTGTCCAGTGTCTTCTGCCTTACTACACCCTTCAAACCGAAACACAGCAGTTCTCACGCTGCCGCTTCACAGGAGAAATAGGCACCATCGCTGGTGCAGCAGCAGGCGAGCCTTTGACGTAAGACTCTACCACCATCAAACATAGTCTTGACAGAACACGGATACGCAACGAGCAACGAGGTTCCGTTTTTCCTTTTGACGTACGGCACTCAAACAATTACAAGTAAGTAAGTAAGATTTTAATTTACGGGGCATATATTGTCTTAAATTAAAAATGTGAATTACAGGCTGTAGTACTTCTTTAAATACTGTGTTCATTTACGGGTCAAACGGCGATCATTTATTTCTTTAAAATGTTTGTACCTTGCCATATTAGTGCAAAGAAATGTTTTGTTTATTTTTGTATATGTATAGTATCTCCAATTATATCGATGTCATCTTAAACTCAGGCTGTGAGGCCACCAGTTTATAGAGTTAGCGGTTATGTTTGTAGCTTTGCTTCTATTTCTTTAGCAAAAGCATAAAAATTCGAAAAAGATAATACTATAATGTCACCGGTATGCTCCTTTGCCATTTTATTTCAATAAAAATTATTCTCGCAAGAAATCCGAACCAGACAGTATTAACCCGCGAGGAGATGAGTTTAAGCAACAGATTTCCTTTCTACGTCCGTTCTACAGATCGTTCTACTGAACGGAAACGGGACGTTTCGAGAAAATTCAGAAATATTCAAGTGTGTCCTTTCGAAAACTTTTTTTCGTATGATGGTTTATAGTAATATTGCAACTTTGGAACCTGGTGTATTTTTAACTTATTTTAATGGTATTTGCTGTAACTGTTAAGAAACTTAGACCACAGTTACCTAAGTGTATCAACCTTCCGTAGAATGTGAAGATAGGTGCCACTTCTATTTAAATACTATGGGTAGTCGGAAATGTTAGCGTAACAGCCAATTCTGGAGGGGAAATTGAATTTGCATTGTTCCAAAGCCCCAACTTTGACAGGACTCCATTTAAACGAAAATTTATGCGATAATATAAAGTACGAGTAAGGTGCAAATTATTTGAGAATTTTACCGCTTACAAAATTTTGAAAAAACTATATAGCTTGAGTTAGGTGCGAAGTAAAGGCTATGTCTTATAGATTTCAACTGAAATCTCTGGCAATGGCGTGTTAAGTAGTATTTTTTTTTATCATGATTATGTATTACTAGACTTCCCATGTGAGTGAAATAACCAACATTACCAATTAAATTGACAGTTTTTTTTGATCAAACAAACTGATGGTGAGCAAACAAAGCAATTTAATTGGTAATGTTTGCACCCTAGTACGTACAGGTTCATGGCGGCACACATGAGTATTAGTGTCAAGCTATACATCCAGTATCGATCTTATTCAAACTCATGATGCTATTGAAGTGTAACTAGTCCTATTAAAGTCTCTGCAGTAGTTTTTGCGAGATTAGCGAACGAGCATACAAACAAAAAATCCAAAAAATTCGTACCTACTTTGACAGTTTCAAAGTGTTAATTGTATGTTTCGATAATTTAACGAAAATTGGCTCCGAATACTTTTATCTTTTACTCTCGTCACAGTAATTCGACAATACTTAGGTAGTATATCGTTTCATTATAGTAGTATAATTATAAACAATGTCTAAAATATATTTAGCCACGTACTTAAGTAAAAACACTGCTAAGTTTTTAAAACATCGAATTAGCAATAGCTGGAAATCCACGTAGATAACTGAACTGAACAAACTGAATGTCTGTACAAACAGAAGTTCCGTTAAAAATACTTACGAGTGTGTGATTGGTAACGAGTACAGAGAGTGTGTTGTTGAAGGTGTCGAGCGCGAGCAGGCCGCCGTCGTCCGCTTGATAGACCAGCTGGTGTGAGCTGACCCACGTGGTTGGCAGCCGCTCGCCGGTCAGATCGCCGCGCAGGAACTCGTCCAGCCGCATCCGGCGCCCCGACCAGTACAGCAGCTCGTCCACATATCTATGATAATCATGAAGCGTAACTTAGTAGAATTTTCGAGTAATTCAAACTTTATTTCAAACTAATCAATATTTACAATCAACCATTGGAGACCTTTAAATATTTAGAGAAATATTAAGTTCTTTAAACCACCATACTTAAACCATTATCCATCACAGAAAAGTAATTAACCATAATAAGAAGAATGTTTGGTGTAAGTCTGAAGCGTCGAACTCCGTTTCAGACCTTCCACAGTAGGAGTAGAAAAAACGTAAAAAGACAGAGGGATGTTAAAAAAAATCACTCACCCTAATAAGTAAATGGCTGTTACAATACCCGCTATCACAAAACTGATGACCATCAAAGAAAATATGATGCTCCTCCAGTTGTGCCCATCCGCTGGATATAGATCCTATGAAAAATGTTAGTTACAGTAAATTAAACAGAAAATTATTAAGTTTACGAAATAAAAGACGTGCGAAAGAGGTTTGAAGGGTGCTACGACACGAACACAAAAGCATCGTGCTTTGCAATCTTCAGGAGCCATTATAATCATTTTGTATTTAAGTGAAGTTTTTCATCGATTACAGAATTTAAGAGGCAGCGTATTTTTTACATTGGTAAGAATGTAACATAATAAATGCTCAATTTCGAAAACACACGAATAAAACAGGATTTTTTATCGTAGCACCGATAGCAGCGCAGACTCCTTATGTATAATATTTACTTACCTCTTCCTTTGCGGACTTGGGGTCGGCGACCTGCAGCGTTTCGTCGGGGGGCAGGCGCCAAGAGCCCCCGCCGCCGCCGCCGCCGCCCGAGCGGTCCGTGTGGCCGGTGGCGTGCATGCGCCGCCGCCGCCGCCGCTGCCGCGCGCGCACCCGCCACCGCGCCGAGCTACGCGCCCACGCCCGCGCCGCTCTCGCCGCCCGCAGCGCCTGCGCACGCAACGCCTGCGCCAGCCCCTGCACTCGCGTCTTGGTGCCGCACTCGCGCGTACAGCCCCATCACTGGAAAAATTATACTTTATTTAACATCCTTATCAATTAAAACGAGGAACATAAAGGTAGTAGGAAAGCTAGCTTAATTAATTCCATCTTATTAAATTAATTTTAAACGTTTTCCCTAATTGCTACGAATTATTGAATTGGTCATCAAACGGAAATCATACATTATTAAAAAAATAACAAAGTTTTCATCAATTAAACGCTACTTAATTTCCAGGGAAGACCAATGAATGCATCCAGTTATAATTAAGCATTGTTTCGTCTTGGCTTTGCCTTGCGGTGAGAACTTTAAACTCAGCAGAGGAAATTTAATTATAACGCAAGGTTGCCGTCTGAGGTCTGGTATCATTTGTTTAAATAAGTGAATGGAAGAATAAATTAAAAAGCAACAGTCGTTATTGTTGAGTCAGAATTGAATATAATTAACTACAAAAAAGATAAAACAGAGCTTGATAAAATTTTTGTCCAAGCGTATAAAGACTACAATGCACAAAAAAATCTTTGTATTTTTAATTACTTTAGATTCTAGACCATTGAGATTTATTAAAAATATAGTCACTCTTGTTCAGTAAATGATATGTAACTGGCGTGAAACATCGCTTGACTGGCTGGCAGATGAACTGCCGTAAATTTAATTGATGCCCGCGCTCGGAGTAGGACGAAACATTCAGTACCCCTGCTACTCGTATGTCAGAATTTCGCTATCTCACGTTCCTAGTTTGTAGTTTTAAAGTTAGGTGCAGTACATTTTGGATTTATTTGCCAAGTTATCGATCTGTGCCGAGTTCGTGTCAAGTTATCCTATCAAGATTGAGTAAATACAGACTTTTCCCGTAGGGAAGTTAAAACAAACTCTTGTTTTTAGTTTTATTGTTAGTAATTCTCGATAATTTGGAAGTTTGGACAATTTGTTTTTATACAAAATTTTAAAAATTTATAAATACGTACTTATAATACTTTATAGTTACTATTTATCAGTAGATGATTTTTTCATCTCATACGAAATAAAGAATCTTGCTAAAAAATGTTAGTACCTACGTCAATTTAATAAACAAATAACGCTTTAATTAATAACTAGGATTCCCTGTATAGTGGGGTCCATAGATAATCATAGAAACAAGAACGCAAACTTCGGGACCAGGTACAGAAATCAAAATTTATCATTTACGTTTCGACCCCTCTGTGAATCGGACTTAGTACGGTTAATGGAACGGCAGACCGGCATAATGACCCAGTGGTCATGAAAACTCGTATGGTACAGTTACCATACGAGTTGTCTTAATTAGGAATCATCATCATCAACCCATTATCGTCCCACTGCTGGGCACGGATCTTCTCTCCGAGATGAGAGAGTATAGGCCATAGTCCACCACGCTGGCCCAGTGCGGATTGGCAGACTTCCCATGCCATTGTGAACGTTATGGAGAACTCTCAGGATGTTTGCAGGATGTTTTACTTCACCGTTAAAGTGAGTGATAATTGATTTATAATTCACACGTAATTTCGAAAATTTTGAATAGACTATATTACGAGAAATAGCGATGCTTGCTGGGATTTGAACCTCGACCCGACGTAGCGCTTACCCAATAGGCTATAACTCACTCTAATTACGAATAAATCTTAGTATATTATTATATGTAGTTTAACGACCATTTAATCATTTCAATTATTTCAGTGGAAACTAATTTTGCATTCGTCCTATGCCGATAGAATACGGAGCGTTGGATAACGTCCAATATTCTTGGTCGAAGCAGTTTATACGTTCGTTCTACTCGCGACGCCTACTTTACGACTCTGTAAAACTTATTCTAACTGCTTTACCGATGCGATTTTTAGATTGACCACTTTTACTGCCGAAATGTATAGATTGATCAGTTATTACAGGACAGTATAGTGTAACAGACCCTAAAGACGAATAAATAAATAATACTTTCACGTAGTCAAGAGCTATGCATTACAATTTGGGCACAATGCCCGTGGGCTGAATTACGAAAAGAGAAAATTGCGAGAATTTGGCAAGAAAATTGCTGACACACATTCCTTTTTTCGAAACGAGTAGACCAGAGTGTTAATTGTAGTTAGCCGAGAAGAAGTGGGAGGGGGCGGGTTTCACGGATTTTATCGAGACCACAACCATTAGCAGTCTTTGGCGTTTTACAAACTGATTTAAAATTCAATTCAGATCAGAGTGCAAGTAAGCTAGTCAAACATCGACGTTAGTCTTCGTCGGAACATTTGAAGATGTAAAATACTTTTTTTTATAGATATTTACCTCGTACTCAAAGCCAAAAATAAAATTGACAGTAAAATAAAGTTTTATTTCATCATAAGTAATTAACTTACAGTTAAGGGAAGTCATTCAGAAGATATATATTCATCGGCTTTAAGCACTCCATCAGTCTTAGGTGTGGTTGAAGAACAAAGACCAGACCAGGAAAAAAACTATCAAAAATCAGTTTAAAAACGTAATTTAAGTTACAGTCGGGCAGTGGATATTGAGCACACGTGACATCTATTCGTGTGTGTTTGTGTGAGCCACACACTTCACAGGCTATGCGTATAATTTATAAAATATTATAGTAGAATAGAAAGTGCAAGAAAAACTTACATTAAAACTTCAACCTTTTTATAGTTTAAGTATTCAAGTGCAATTTCCAAATAGCCTTAAAACGGCTGACGACGAAGAAGAGTACACTAATTAAACTTTTCGTAAGTAAAATGCTGTAAGCTTCAAACTAAGTTTTGACTGTGAGTAGATGGACGCTAATGTTTCGCCTTCTTATAATCATTACTATCTGGCACCGGTATGTTGTTTTATTCTTGTTTTTATGGTCACCGAGCTTAGAAGGCTTCGACATAGCTTAACTGCATTGCAGATGTGGAATTTCCATGCGCCATTATTCATAAAACTAATCCCGTTGTTGGACGTGTTTCGAAAGTAAATGGTCGGTTATTAAATATGTTGGACAGTTCCGTTGCTAAGGGTTTATGGAGATAAGTACTTCCGTTTCAGAAGCGTCATAATACGCGAATGTTTATTGTTAAAATAATCTTGAAATTTATGAAAGTGAATACATTTTTTTAATTATATACTATTTTACAGCTTTGATTTTATTGCGATAAGTGGTTTGTACTTTAAATTAGTACGAGGTTCGGGTTCGCACTTTTATTGTTTTCAAAAGTTATGTGTAACACAAGTTGGTTTTGATTGCAGTGAGTACTGAATCATACTGCCGCTTCACAGCACTCTCCTGCAGTGACTACTGATTCACGCTGCTGCTTTACACCAGAAAATGTTTCAGTGGTAGAACAGTTTCTCTACCACCAACAAAATAAAAACAATAGTGTTTGTTTTGGTGTGAAGGGAGCGGTTTGCTAGAATACACTAGACAGTAGGCATGTCAACTTAATCATCATATATCTACGCGTTAGATAAGACTTTGGTCCTATTTGAGGTCGGATATGGTTGTCTCTTAGCTGCAGCGAGCAATAAATATCAAGTGCCCTGTAGGCTCGTTTGCTATTCCCTTATAATAAAAGAAACATCGAGTGGAACGGCGTCTTCTGAAAAGTTAACGCACAAAGGTGTTATAGCTAAGGTGGAACACCTTTGAAGTGTAATTCCAGTTGATAACCAAGTTTTAAAATCATTAAAAGTCATTTAAAATCTCCCTGTTCCTTCTTATAAATATATATAATAATAATATGTATAAAGGATAAACAACTATCCTATAAATACATATATCTTACAAAAAATAATTTTCATTGATGTTGTTAATTATTCTAATTTAACCTATCGTTTACTGGTGTAGGTAACGAGGTGTTTAAATTTAAAATGTTTTTAATGAAAAAGTATTCGTAGAAATAAAAGTACTTGTTTTCTATGCGAACATACAAAAACATAAAACTTGTATTTACGGGAATTCCGCATTGGGTTTCCTGGATTTTGCGTCAGTGGACGTAACTGGCGACAAGCCAGGATCAAATTCAATTGTCGGGCCCACAGCAGTTTGTTCGTCCATTGCTAAAGTCGATATTTTTTTTTACGATGCCATAAAACAATTAAAT
Organism: Doberes anticus; assembly: GCA_018250115.1. NCBI lineage: Eukaryota > Metazoa > Arthropoda > Insecta > Lepidoptera > Hesperiidae > Doberes > Doberes anticus. The sequence goes on from DWKW01000688.1 coordinate 12,831, forward strand.
CTCATACATTACTGAGTTGCACTAACAAAAATTATTTTCTGTAATAGAAAACGCCTTAGGCCACCTGATGGTCTCGTTTGATGGAAAGTAGACGAATTGTTATGAATATGAGTTTCTTGTGACCAATTTTATTATTTTACATGATATTTATTAGAAATGACGATACTCATTACAAATTTTTGCTTTCTTAATCGATAATTGAAATTTTAAAGACAATTTGCAACCGCCATCAGTTATCCTCCGCTCCCCAGGGATCATCCAGTGAAAGTAATAAAATCCCTTTAGCCCCCATTAGATTGGTTATTGGATTGGGTATTGGATAAGCTGATACCAACGCCAAGTTGCGTTGGATACCTCAAACATTTTCCATAAAACGATTAGATGGAAATATCTCGTAAAATTACATCATATCATTTAATTCTTCTTATCCGCCTTGAATGCTTTCGGTTCAAGTTATTATTGTTCGTCATCGTCATAAAACTTGATCGTTTTACATCTTCGTTGTTAAGATAATTCGACTTTGATCTGACTTCTGTGTGTTCGTACTTTGTAACAAAAGAATGATATTAATCGGAATGGAAACATGTAAATGAATTTGAAAGTTGAAAGATGTTCGTCAAAACAACAATGAAAGATGTACGTTATATGTTTATTTTAAAAACACAGTATCATATTCTAATAATATAAAATGTTTCCTTATTCCTGACGTAAGTGGTTAAAATCCTTTGACTAGAAATTATTTGTTTTTAAACTGTGTTATGTTGTTTTAATAAAGCTTAAGCAGAATATTGTATTTTTAAATATATATATTTTTCTGAACATCAGTGATTATACAGGCCCCCTTTTTCATATTCATGGAATAAAGGTATATGCACATATCATGGACAATAACATCCAACCGTAAAAAGGACTGTAATCCTATCTGAGGTTGTACGAAGATGCCTGAGGACTAATTTGGAATGTCTCCTATTCAGTGTATTCTGCTTAAGCATACCCTTCAAACTGAAACACAGCAGTACTGATACTGCTGCTTTACCGCAGAAATAGGTGCGGTAGAGATGCCGCAGGCGAGCATCGAATTATTAAGAATGTTTGATAGTTATCTCTAATTCCTGGTAAGTATTCGGATTAACTTACGTGCACTAATTACGTTTGCATTCATAGCTTCAGGTACTCAGTAGCCACTTCACCTCCCGTACTCAAACACACCTCACGCTCATTTACCTATTTAGTAAGGCATTACTCACATTCCAAACGCTACAGTTCTAAGAGGCACTTACAATTAATGAATATTTGAAAAAAGGGAAACGGATTGTTGGCAAGTTGCCAAATTTGTAATGTAATATTATATCGGAATTTGCTTCCTTTCAATTTCTCATTTTATAGAGTGCGTTTATAGCTAGCCAATTTCCGAATAGCTGGTTTGCGCGATAGCGTATTCAATGAATACTAATTTTGTTCAAAATAGCTCGAATACAAATCTACCTGTACAAAAGAACATAAGTAAAACTTTCTATCAGAGTTTATCTTTTGTTTTGTCTTCTATTCTGTATTGTACTTTCGATCTGATATCTCGAGATACTTCTGCGCTCGTCTAGTTCGAAGCTAGAATTTCCAGTCTTCGAAGCCAAGAGTATTGTTACAGAATTTTGAAATTGGACGGAGACATAAACATAAATTTTGTCTTTTATAATAAAAAACTTGGTTCATAAAAACTGATCATGACTAATGTATTGTATTGTATTATACAAAAAAAACAACATTAGAAGGAGTTCTCTTCGCTATTATGGTGTGTACTTGATTTGCATCCTAGCGGATGTTGTTGCATCTTTAAAGAAACGCAAAGAAATGGATGCTAGTTTCCTTAGTTTCAAGCAAATTCGCATCCACTTATTCCGACTAGACACATTTTTTGATAGTCATATTATCATTTGACACGCGATCCGGTTATCAAACCCGGAACCTTGGGAAGACAGTGTGCCCAAGTGACGTTACGGTGTTAGGAGTGTGAGTGGCACTCCTTTTGCTGGTAACAGATTATTTGCAAGCAATTGGATTGTTGACTAAGTATTTAAGACTTGGCTGCGGCATCATTATTTCTGCCTTAAAGCAGCAGTGTGAGCAGTTACGTACCGTTTTGTAGGGTTTAGTTAGGCAGAATACACAGGGCAGGAAGCATTCGAACTTAGTCCTCAGGCGTAGCCACTGATCCGCGTACGATCTGAGATAGGATTTCGGACTTATTTGAGGTTGGTTTATTTATTTATTTTTGCTTCACACCAAGTATTATTCTCGTTAATTATT
>DWKW01000689.1:0-15134 GCA_018250115.1 Doberes anticus
AACAGCAGTTCTGACACCGCTGCTTTACGGCAGAAACAGGTGCATCGGTGGTGCCGCCGCAGGTGAGTCTTCGACATAAGACTCTGCCACCATCAATTTTATTAATATTTATCATTTTCCATCCAGATAAGGTTTTGGAATAGTTAAAGAGAAATTGTACTATGTACTGCGAATGCATTGCTCTTATCTCATATAAAACTGAAAATTAACGCCATCTTGTGTCTAATAGCGCATACGTATAAAGATATTTCAAAATTTATTTGTAGAATGACTTTTTACTATACCATTTACTATACGTACTTTACCCATTTACTCCTTCAATAATATGAAATAAAATAGACTTTAAAATCCTAACTTTATAGTTATTCCTATATGGTTCTATATGGTGGTGACACTATGTATAAATTAAAAAAAGTTATATTTGTAAAGATCCTATTCCACGATCAAATTGATCAAATCTCAATGTAATAATGCTCAATTTAGTTAAACGTATTTACAATTACGATCTTAATCATAAAATATAACGTCTAGTAAACTTACCCTTCATAGCTATAATATGTTTTGTCTTATTTTGGCATGAGCGATTTGGATGTTGAAGCGTGAGACAAAACATATTTTTAGTTTTAAAAGGATTATTAAATATCCTATTTTTGAACAAGGGCGGTAAAGTTATAACAATGAGTAGGCTAGTAAAGTGGCAACATTGTTTTATAATTTTAATCCAAAAGTAAAAATTAAATTAAAGGTTTGACAGGTGAACGCGCTAAAATATGACCGCACGACCATTATGGGTGACAATGGCCGCCATAATGGAATGCGCGGGCGCATAAACAATAATGAATTGCGTGTTGTTGAATGCATTAAAACGAATGGCGACGCAGTAAAACAGGACTTTATCTTTGGTGTTAGGCAGCCACATATTGCTCTGTTAGATTTAATCGTGATTGTTACATGAAAACTTTACAAGCGTTCAGTTGTTATTGTTAAGAATCGTGTCGTTGACTAGTTTTTTTGTAATTAAACCTAGCCAACGTGATGAGTACATCCGTCTGCAAGGTACAGTTATAATAAAGGCCTCCACCTGATGGTCACCCGACATCCCCTACAAACACGAGCCACATAGTTGCCAATGCGTAGTCGTAGGCTTTAAATTTCTTTTTCCGCTTTTTAGGAACCGCTGTGTCTCCTTAAAACCTATTCAGTATTTTTTGTGAGATTGGTGATACCAATTTTAATTCGGAGCCAACATTTATTATTTTTTGTGACAGATTGTATTGTATTCTTTTAAAAACCGTTGCCGTTGTCGTGTTATAAATTTTTTTTATAAAATAAATATAGGTATTAATTTTTAGGAATCGGTTCGTGTTTAAACAATAACAAAAAAAAAGTATTTTTTCAAACAAGAATGCTAATTTGATTTTAAGTGGTCACTGCAGCCCATGCACAGTCATACCCAATATCTAAAATGAGGAGAAATTTGAATTATGAATTTAGATTTCCGTTTCTTGTCTGGGTGTATGAGTTCTTTTCTGTGTGTATCCATTACTTAGGGAATATAGGGAATCTTAGTGTGGAACTATTACTGTGAAGCGATATTAATTTATTCATTACTTATTTATTTTATTTTATTATTTATTTGTCGATATCTTTCAATAATTCAACTTGAAAATTCTTGTGCCAACATTTCGTATATTTTCTCTATTCTAACATTCCCGTGGCGTATTTCACCTTAAACGCTAGTTACGATCAAAAACTCGTCAATAAAATTCATTTAATTCAATTTCAACATTTTTACGTCCATACATCGTACAAACGGGCTTTTTGGCTCGGACCATTGTCCATATACAGTTTTGTCCGCAACCTGTCCGCGACTGCTAATATCAGGTCTTTCTTGTTACTTCTTAAGATGAATGGATAAAACCCTGTTCAACTAGAGCCACCAGATTGCCTAGACAGCCTGTCGGTATATAAGTCTCATTATTTTAATGACCGCTCATTTTGTGCCAGCGTAACCAGTCCGGTTACTAACTTTTGTGTTGAGTTACAACACTTGAATAATTCTATTTTTGCAGACTCTGCCTCGTATTTCATACTGTTATGCCCAAGATAAGATATAATAGTTTCTGAAGTTCAATATAAGTAAACATTTAAGAAAATATTTGTATGGTGTCAAATCTTATACTTGGACCGGACCTTGGACTGCAGGCTGCCACGAATATGTCGATGGAACGTCAACATAGGGACTATGAAATCTTTGATCATTTGCTACCTGCTGTGTCTCGATACCTACCAAAGGACAGAATCGCGCTTATCGTTCGCTGTACCTTCTGGGTGGGACTAAAAACTTAATTCGAATAGATACGCAAGCAGAAGTTTACCTTGGCAAAATTAATGTACATAGGTTTCGCTGATACAATGGACTGACTCAAACACTTTTAATTCCAGGAGCTCTTCGTACCCATCAACACCAAGGGCGAGATGTACGAAGTGTGCCCTGAGGAACTGTCGCCCGCAGAGTGGGACAACGAGGGTTCGGGCGCACCGGTGCCTCCCGATGTGGCGGCGAGAGCTCACCGTCTACCGCACCTGCTGAGTTTGTGGCGGTTGCCCACACGGGTTCGACTGCTAGCTGGCACCGTACCCATAGAAATGGCGCATGATGTTGGAGGTATGGAAAGCGTTTGTTAAATTCAACACGTAAAAGGGAGTGAGATCTCTTAGAAAAATATCTGTCTAAATCGAAATTGAAAAAAAAATGTCTAAATATAATTACTACTTATTTGTACATTCATGCATATAATTTGATTGAATTGCAATGTTTAAAAAAAATATGTATGTTAAAGGAGCAACAAACGAGCACGCAAACCGCCGGATGTTAAGTGGTCACTACAACCCTACATCCACATGCAACTTCAAATCGTTACAAAGTTTATTTTTAAATACTACTGAATTAATTTCGTCTACTTACTAAAGAGACCACAGCTGCGACGACGATCAGTTTAAAAAATTAAGACAAACAAACCAGAACACATGAAGTTTTCAAAAACTTATCTTCTTCTTGTACACTTTTAGTCTCGCGTCGTCATAAAAAGTTAAGTGTTAATGTTTACACATTCAACATTAAACGGTTCTTCAGGTAGGTGTAGATACGGTAATTTTAATTGTATATATTTGTCACTTTCAGAAGACCTTCTTCTTCGAGCTGCCGTCACCGAGCCTGTGCTGGTGATGTGTAATCTCCCGGAGTACAGTTCACTACCATCCAGCCCGAGCAAGCAGGTGGACCCTCGGTACCATCCCAAGGAAACTCTCCAACTCCTTCCTTTGAATAGCAGCATCAGGGTTCGTCGTACGCAGCTCGGCTTCGAGAGCGAAAAGAGAATGTTCCTCTCTGCGCGCCTCCAGAAAGCTCTAACCTTCTGTCAACTCAATGTTGACAACTGGATCAGGCAGATCTCATATGCTAATTCGACCGTCGTCAGCAAAGCAAAGACGGCCGAAGACCTCATGAAAGAAGACCACGAACCGGTCAAGTTTGAAAAGGAAAGGAAGTTCACTCTCCAAGGCTTGAAGATTGATACGTCACGACTCTTTGGAAAAAGCGAGAAGGTGCTAAAAGATATTCCGGATGAAACCGAGGGTTCCATAATATTCCTAAGCAAAAACGAACTCGAACACATGAATTACGATGTCTACAGCGATGATGAAGGTAAAGACGATAAGAGTGACGCGAAAGTAGAGCATGAGCATTTTTCTAGCGACAAAATGCATGTGTTCAGGGAAGAAGGGCCAAAGAAGAGCAAATGGTTCAAGAACTTAAAACTCCTTAAAAGTACAGAAAAGTTAACTGATGAGAAGATAACAACTATTGAAAATAACGAAAAATATAGAGACATTAAAGACCCATTCGATCCCCTCGGTGAGAAACATAGCTCAATTGAAAGGTACCAAGATATGGCCAAATTAATTGAAGATCGTTTCGGTGCTTCTAGAAAAAGTGACGGTACAGCTGAAAAGAGTCATTCTTATAAGAGCCTTACCACATCTTCCTCTGATATGGGAACTAGCCAGTGTAGTTCGAATCACAAGAAACCTGTTCTAACTAAATCTGTATCTGTGCAAACTGGAATGCCTGACAGCCCGTACACGGAAGAAGACAGTGGTATTAACATGAAACATGGCCGGAAGAACCTCAGTGTGGATCAGATAAATTACTTCTGTTCAATGGAGAGTGACTCCAGTTCTGGGAGGAAATTAAAATCGCTAGATGAAAACATGCTCAAGAAGTCGTCCGCTACTAAGTCTTCCACCAACTTGGAGAGGCGACAGAGAATACAACCAGATTTGATACCAGAAAAGGCTATGGTCAAGTCTGAATCCTACAATCAAATACAAAGTTGCGAAGATATTAACATGTTCGGAGCTGGATCTCTATATAACGATAATGATTTTGAAATTAATTACAAACAACATTCATTTATCACAGAAAAACTATGTTCAGAATTTCATGTCAAAACAAAACGAGTTCTTAGCAAATCTACTTCAAATTTACTTCATCCCAAAAAATCTGCTGAGAAAAAAGAAGGCAGCAATAGCAACAGCATGCCAACCAAAACGGAACGTTCATCTGAAGGAGAAAAGGCCGTAAACTTTAGAAAGAAAATAGACAAACCAAGAGCGCCTACTCCTAAATCTGAAATTGAAGAAGATATATCTGCAGTGGATATTTCCGAAGATGAACCCCTGAGACAAGTTAAAATCAGGCGATCGATCTCATCAATTCAAAAACGCAAACTACCAGTCATTGAAGACTTACCTTACGGACAAGTGGCTGATGCGGTGGATGTTAAGGAGAAAATAATAGACACAGATTCCATTTCCGATAACATTTATGCAGAAATTTGCACACCCAATGGTAACAAAACTAGTGACGAGGAAACGTACGACTGCAACGTCGATGTTTTAGCCACTGATCCTGTTATATGCAACGTTAAGAAAGAGGTAATAATCCGGAACGACGAAAGAGCAAGGCAGATGATTGAAAATCAAGAGAATCCGTTCAGGCATATCGAAGTTGTTGTTATAGAGAAAACTACGGATTTTGATCTAGATACGTCTAGTGTTACGTCAAGCGAATTCGATGAGACGGGAAGCAAGAACGATGTATCGATAGCCATTGATTCTTGGGAGCGAGACAAAGTGAAAACCGATCCAAAAATCCATGCAATAAGACTAGAAATAACTAGTAATTTGGATGATTACCCAGTGGAGAACCAGAGTCAAAGTCACGATCGGACCGAGGTCCATCTAACTAAAGATAATTCTTTAAGTTTTAGCAACAGTATCCATTTGAATGGTACATATCCCAACGAGGCCATTTACGATACTTTAAAGTAATTTAGTTGTTATATAAAATCTCTTCGCTTGTATTTAGGGTCACAAATTGTAATAGTCATATTTTATGGAAAATGCTTTAGGCACTTTTTTTCTACCCGCCATGCTGTATTTATTGGTTAGTATTTCGAAAGCTCAACATGACATACCTACGTATGCACTTATGTTGATGGGTCAACTTTTATACATACCTAATAAGTATTTGGTACTTTATTGGATAGTGTGTATTTTTATCTTTGTACATTATTCATTTTGAATCTATTTGAGATCATCTGAGCTTGTGAACGTTTTGTAAGTGTATTAGGGAATACAGCTTTTGAGAAGAGAGAATTTTGTACATTGACCACTCAGCACTTGTCGCACACAACAGTATTTCCAACGCGACTGCTGTGACGGGGATATTCACCGAGCGATGGCAACACTTTTGTGTACAACGAGAGATATAAAATGAGGGGTCAATGAACAAAATGAAGGAATCATTTTACAAACTTTCTGTAGTGAGGTTACTCCGAAAATCATTAGTGAATCGAAGCCCATGGGAAACGAAGACGACTAATGGATAAAGAATTTAAAAATATGGCCAGTACGTCTGTCCATAAGTTATTGTAAAATCTTCAGAATAAGTCAATTTGTTCATAGAATGCAATAATAGTAATTCGTGTCCTTTTGGCATGTTGTAACAAACACAAATTCATGGACTAATCAAATGTCTTGTAGAGTTTTGATTTACTATTTTCAAAAACAACCTGCTTTCGTTACATTATATTTTCCACTATTAGTAATTTCTGACCACGTGTATAATTATTTTTGGCACGAAGTGTACCACTTTTGTGTATAACGCACTGTTTTTAGATAATTTAACGTTAAAGCACCAGTATTTTGTAACATGTAGAATATCTACGATAAATAAGTGGGCGATTAACAGAACAAATTTTGTTATATTTCTATATGATTTAGTAAGTCCTAAACTGTTACTTCCCTAGTATTTTATATATTTTATTTTCGACTTTGGTTTCTATAATTCTTAATCAAAATGTAAATAATTTATGTATTTCTATCAACAGTAAATTTGAAACATCACTAAATCTAAGTAACTAAATAAAAGGAAATTTATTTTATAGTAGGGTTATTGACTAAGTCAATTGAGTTACAGTTTAGTCAATTGAGATACTTTTAGTATGTCAATATATCTTCTTACATCACGACAAACATATACTGAGACGTCATTATTACTAGTTAATTGACTGAATTATTGTTGTTTTCAAATGAAATGAAAATCATATTTTTTTAAATAACTAAAAATAAGTGTTTTCGATATTGCGAAGTGTTCTCTTTACAGAAATTATATCTTTAAATTATTTGTCGAAAGAACTGGATACATAAGATACCAAGAGGTATGGGGCGACTGCCCCTTGGACTTAGATTGGCATGGCTAGGCACTTTCTGGCTTTCTTGCGTTACATATTTTCGTCTCATGAAACTCTTTATTTGTTCCCGCTTAGACCAAAAGCTGGGTTAAGCTCAACAGAGCGTCCCTTCTCCCATCTTTGTATTTATTTGAAATAGCCCTTATGTATCTGGGCACAAATAATACTTCAAAATAACAGCTAATCATAAAATATGAATTTTGGCGATCAAGACCATAGATTTCAAATTCTGCCTAATATATCTTTGCTAATGTTTTTTTGTGTTAAATTGCCCGCTTGTTTACGAGAAACTATTTTTTGCAATGTAAAATCGACTTACAATCGAGGCACCAAAGTCGATTTTGCAACTGCACTGGGCTCAGGTGCACATCATAGATAATGTTCTATGTAATAATCGGTCATTAGTCTTTTATAATTAAGTCGAAATTGACCGAATAGGTAACGAGATAATCACAATTATTCGTAATTATAATTGGTGCTATAATTAGGTGCTCAATTTAGTTGTAGGGGTCTGTTACATCACTAAACTTAATACTGATTCATGAGTTTGTAACTCGAATTGGTATAATTTCTGATTTATGAAAGTTATTTAGTTACAACTAATGTTAGTTCTTCCATAATACGAATTATGTAATTTTTGAGAATTTTAATAGGTACTGTTATTTTCGACGAATTAATGACATAATTACGGGCACACAGGCTTTAATATTGTATTTTTTTATTTCAATAGTACCTACAGACATATTCTGATATTTTAATCTCAAAAGCAGTAAAAAACATTTGGTGTAACAGACCCGTATTTTAGGGTCCACATATCACATGACAATATTGTAAATTGTTTGTACCATATAGTTTTTAATATTGTATAAATAAAATTTGATTTTAAGTCTGACGCTCTCAATGTTATGTAAAATTAATCATAAAAGAATAATTTGTGGAAATACGAATAAACGAATTATACAATTAATGGTCTTTGTTTTATCTATTATGATATCTATCTACATAATATGGACATCAAATCCTAGCACATACCTCTATATTAAGATTTGAAAAAAGATTCAGATTTTTTTTAAGCATACCATATCATAATTTTGAACCATTCAAAAATTAATAAATATAAGACGCAAATCTTTCAGCCTTCAGAAATATGTACCTAAACTTGTTAATGTCAATAGCAATATTCCATATAGGAAAACAGTAATTTGAATTATTATATTTAAACAACTGTCTAACTAATACGTAGTAACAGTCACAGGCACAGACACTACGTGGTAGGTACACGATAAAAAAAAAATCACTCACTTTAACAGTGAAGGAAAACATCTTGAGGAAACTCGAATGCCTGAGAATACTCGCAAAGACGTGAAGTTCGGTAACCTGCACTTGGCTATCGTGGTGCCCAGTAGCGGGACAATAATGGGTTAATGATTTGATACAATTTAAAGTAAATGTTACCTGTGAAATTTTGACACATCGTTTCATTTGGACAGGCGTGTTTTTACACGACTGCAAAACGCCTGCTGAACGTAATAGCAATCATTTTATTTTATGATGTACGTTTATATTGAAAAAATATATTTTCTTATTTTTCCTATCAACCTGACAGCTACAGCAACGCATGGTCGGATATGGCTAGTTATACATATAAAATTAACGTTTGCATGTTCTTCCTCCATGGGTTCTAAACCATTGATCAGATTGCCATGAAACTTGGGAAGTTATTGTCTGCACGCCCGGGAACGTTTCTGAAATAGTACCATCAACTTACAATTGGTGTAATTTCTTGTAGAAATTAATGTATTACATCCAGTTTAACAGTAATAGTATGTGTTTGATGTGGATAAGTGACAGTTTTGGAAACTATGCGAAGTCGTGGGAAACAGCTAGTTATTATAAAAATTTTGATTTTTATTTTCATTCATACCCATAATTAATTCATATGTATTCACTCTCAAAACTCGTAGAGCAGTATGTCATTGACTCGAAGTTTAGACGCAAAGTTGCTTTACAAAAATACTTTTCTTCGTGAATGCATATTACATACGTATATTCGCTGGAACACCATATTATTTCAGTCATCATAGATATAGAAAGCCGCTAACCGAGCAACGTGGCGGCGCGGCGGTGTTCCAGGCTATAGAGCCAGGCTTTAAATGGTTTGTCTGGCTCGTTTCTGCACCCAGCCCAAGGCAACCGACTGGTACTGAGCAGACCCATCCCCATAAGCGACTACAGTCCATGCACGATCAAATCCATTTGATATCACATTGAGCCAATGAAAAATCCGGGTTTAATTAGTAAGATATAAAAATTTGTTACTCACGCTTTTCAATTGCAAATTAAAACAACAATTTGACAAATATACTGTATTTAATCAAATAAATTACAATTACAATTAAAAATAGTACCGACAATAATTTCGTAATAGTGGCGCGGATTAAAAAATAATTTCATTATATACCCATAATAACACATTCGGCTAAAATTTTTAAAAACGTATTTATAATCGTAATCAACACAACTTTGCCGGACAATATTATGCCTTTGTGCGACTTTACAAATGTCTCGAAAGAAAATTAGGAATTTGAGAAAAAACAAAAAAAAAAACAAAATAGAATTCGACATCTAAATGCTTTTCTTAACATTAGAATTAAATTTTATACAATATACAAGAACACAGTTACACAGATGTTAGATTTGAAATGAGATTATAGATACAGTACTGCGCTAACTACAAGTGATGTATATTAAAAGCTACTTAAGAGGACGACACGCAGATAATGTTTATTATTACAATGATTTTTATACTAGAAAGAGCGCACAAGCCGTTCATAGTGAAAATTGATTGCGGCTGTAGTGAAAACCTGTGGCACGATACGTTTCTTTCAACATTTTAAAATAAAAAAAAAACATGTCCGATTTTTTTTTACAAAGTCAAAGATTGACTGTTTTAATTCCATTGGATCAATGTAGATTTAACATTGAAACGATTCATTGCAATATTTTCCAGCAACTCATAAAATTACATACAAAAATATAGACACCAAGCGTAGGAAGCTGATGTATACATTGACAAACATTACATGAGAGCAATATACACTGGAAAATAAAATAAAAAAAACACTAATTACAGTTGGAATGATTGGGAAGTCTGATGGTAACTCTACCAACTTCAAGATGTTGTTTGACGTTCGTTATATACTATCTCACTTGTTTAATGTAGGTGTGAAAGAGAGAGCATGCCACAAGCGATTGCACTGTAGGACACTAGATTATCAGTCGGGGTTGGAGATTAGGCGAGCCTTATGGACTGAATTATTTGGAAGATAGCCGAGCCACACACTACGAAGATAAACAAGGCCAATAGCCAGGGCGCTACGGGGTATTGGTCGTCCTTTTCCTGAAAAAAAAATTGAAAAAAATAAAAATTTTGACACATTCTCCGCAATTTATTTGATTGTGGTAGACTTGTAGAAGGCCAGTGCCATCACCGCTGCTTCAGTTTGTTGTGTGTGTCGCTGTGTTACGGTTAGACAGAATACACTGAACACGTGGCGTTCCAACTTATTTCTCTGGATGCAAGCAATACATTCATATACATAATAGGATTTAAGTTCTATCTTAGGTTACAGTGACCACTTAACATCAGACGGCCTGCATGCTTAGATAAAGTCCTATATTTATTTACAAATCATTTTGTATAGGTAAATATATAATATAATATATATGTATAATAATAGTATTATAATATATATTATATCTTGAAAATTAATAAAAAATACTGAGATATTTTACTACGTATAATGAAAATATCATTCGAGAGTGAATTAAAATACAATAAGTAATGATAAGATAATTGATTACTATGCTTTAATCAAACTAAAGTTTGCAGACGTAAATTGAAATTAATCGATTTCCAATGCCTCTTACAAGGTTACTATTGATAAATTGTGTACTTTAAGTTTATGGTCATAAGATTGAGATTAGAGATAAATGGTCGTGTTTGAAAAATTAGACTGTATTTGAAGTATAAATTATTGGATTGACCATATGTTAAAGAACGAGCGGAAGGCGCGAAAAGTGCTCTAATTAAAGGATGACTCTAAGGCGGGAAAAGAGCTCTTATTAAAGGATCACCCAAAGTCGGGAAAAGAGCGTCAAAGTCGGCGACACATCGGCATGTTTAGTATTGCTAGTGCTTTTTCATATGAAAGGTGTTCTAAACAACCATGTAGGCCATCCGATGTTAAGTAGCAACTGTATCCAATGGACATCCATATCAAACCTCCAATGGGATATCCTACCTGAGTATTGATGAGTTTCCACGCCTGAGTACTAAGTTGGTATGCTTCCTATCGCGTGTTACTACACAATAGGAATACTTGCCTAACCACACAGTTCAAACTGAAACAGCATTGCTCGCATGGCTGCTTTACAGCAGAAATACGCCAGTGCAGACATGTCTGTACTAAACATGATGGTGGTAGTCTTACGACGATGGCTCGTCTGCGAGCCCCCGCTGCCCTATTTCTGGAGTAAAGCAACAGTGCGAGAACTGGTGTGTTTCGGTTCGAAGGGTTTAGTTAGGCAGAAGACAACGGACAGGAGGCATTTCATCTTAGTCCTCAGGAGTACCAACATATCCTATCTGAGGCTGTGTGTACCTCAGATAGGACTTCCGTTCTAGTTCAGTCTTGATGTGGATGTCCATGAGCTGAAGTGGAATTAACATCAAGAGGCATGCATGGCTGTTTCCTAAAAAAAAACTTCTGCTGGACCTCAGCCGAGCCTTGGACCTAAACTTTCATGTAATCACAGTGTATATAGTTGTAAGTCATTTGGCATGTCCCAATGGAATCGACAGTTAAGCAACACTGGACATGGATGGCTGACTCTTAGTGACAAATTTGCGTAAGAACTTCACGCTTCCAAAATCAGGTGGAGAGAGTTGACACCTTGAATATTGTAAGCTCTACACTTATACTGCAACATCCTATATAATTGTTAATGTCTACTCTGTATAGTAGATGACAGACATTAAAACATAATGTTTCACTCGCACAGTTCCACACTCTGTTTCACTGTGTCGTATGTTTCATGGGCACACAGAAACACGCAGACGTACTCCCACACCAGTATGGAAATCTAAATTCAAATTTTAAATTTCTGCCCACTGGGAATCAAACCTAGGACCATCCAAATAGCAGACCAGGTGTTACAAACACCCAGAGCCCAAGCAGATGTCAGGGTGTACAAGTGTCTGGCCAGAATTATGACTTCCTACTGTTTTTTTTTCTTATGTTATTCTACGAGCAACACCTTTGCAGCCTGCCTGAATTGATGATTTTTATATAAAAATCTATCTTTTCGTACACTATGACACAAAATTGACTTCAGCTGCTGCTTATTATTGATCATCTCGTCAATATTATTGTACTTATTATCACATTGAATTGTGCAATATTGCAACTATGTTCCAATGTTTATTAAACCTTTGATAACCTGCAATTTATATGACAGGAGGGTGCCTTGTATATATTTTATCATTGAGGTAAGTCAACTTAAATAACATATTCAAGTTTTTGTTTATATCAAAAATAAAGGAAAGGTTACATTGAGATTTTATTTTTATAAATAACGCTATACACACATCCCCACACTAGGATTCTCTGTGTCGTGAGTGCAATGGACAAACACACAGAGACAAGCACAGAAAGATCCAGACTATAAACAGTAATCTAAATTCAAAATTAAAACTCTAAAACTGCAGCAGGAGTGACAAAAAAACTCTTTAGTTGACCCAAATGGATACAATAGAGAGATCATACATTATCTAACTCTGGGTTCATTATTCTTATTCAAAGATTAAGCTTACTTACTTAAAAAATATATTTACAGAATAACAAACAAGTATGCAGGCCACATGGTGTTAAGTGCTCACTGCAATCCAGACATCTACAGCAAAACACATCTAGGATGGAGGTCGTATTGATGGTATATGGATGCATTGTTACACCCAAAGACTAAGTTGGAATGCCTCTCGTCCAGTGTCTCCTGCCTAACCACATCAAAATGGACAAAATTTCAATAAAACATCCAGTAACATTTGCGTGATTGTATAACTAACAATCGTCCAGAATTACTCACAAATCTTCACTTTATATTAATAGGACTATTTTGTAGTCAGCCAATCCGCAGTTGGCCAGCATGGTGGACTGTGGCCTAAATTCTCTAATCTCTGACAATAATAATTTGATGATAGATGTTGTGGGTGTTTTGTTTAATTTGAGACAAAGTATTGACTTGATCTAACCTTAGTGGATTTTTGCACATTCCCCCTCATGGTGATGTTTTTGCTGGCAATCTCATTAGCAATGCGCATCCTCTGCTTTGGCGCCATTTCGTTTGCAGTTATATTTGTCCTGGAAAATATGTAAAAGTAACCTTATATCAACTGTTGACTGCGTGTTGGCTTGAGGAGGCCTTAAACATTTGTTTAATGTAAATTGTTTTAATAAAATTAAATTTTTTTTTTTTTAAATATTTTATTCAAACAATTTACATTATTATATTTATATTTATATTAATTTTTATATTTTTTCAGTACGAAAATGTAAACCAAGGAATAGTGAAGTTAATTGAATAGCTGCATCTTTATTGAGTAGTTAACTAACCAAGTGGACATAAAAATGACAGTCTACCTGATTAGCGGGTTCAGGACTTGTTAATAAACTGAATTATTTTAACTGCAGTATTGTATATTACTTGAACTTGAGTATTTTAGTTATAAAAGGAGTAACAAAGCGATCTTATGAGCTCACTGCGCATGTATATCTACCAGCAGTAAGACTTCAGTCTTATTTAATGCCATATGTGCCTTAGTGTAGCCATAAATGCAAACCGTAAGGAAACTCATTGTACGTATTACCTTAATGATACATTAAGAAAACGTTTCCGTAACTTAAACGTGTCAAATAATTGACAAAAACAAAGTATTTGTTTGCCCAGTTGCACATACATATGGTAGCAAAAATAAATACGAAATCTGCGCAGTTAACAGCCAATATGATGATTCTGGGTTTCTGTATGAATTTTATAGCATTAATGACATTTCCCTGCAAATCTGATAATAATTTCACAGGAAATTAACCGATTACGATTGTTACCGAGAAAATATTCTAGATTTTCCGTAGCACTAATGTGCAATTATGGATTTTCATAAGTATGAATGAAAATGACTAATTGGAGGTACTAATATGACATAAATTGTGAATCACAGTGGGTAATACTTACAAATTTTCTTAAATTAAAGGCCCTTTTAGCCGAGCGCACAACTCACTTGACACGTAAGTAAAAAGTGAAACTACGAAAGTGGCCAAAGAGATATCAGAACGTCAACAATGTCAACACGTCGCGTCCATATGTCATTCGATTTAGACAATGCCACAAGGGCAAGCAAAGCCACTAAACATAGACACGCGTCACTTTTTTGTTGCAATTTAAATAAAATATAATATGATAAACGTGAATAAAAGGTTTTAAAACACATTTATAAGTGAAATCGTATCCTGTTTTACATCCTCATGGTTAAACATACATTTACTCCATTTAATAATTAATTTTACTCAGAGCCATCTATGAACGGTAGAAGAAAGTATTACTTGCGTGCGATTTTATTTTGTTAATATTTCCAATAGATGACGTGCATCAGTAGTTTTAGTACGTAGTGACATGGTAGATGGCAGTTTTACAGATTTATGAATATTTTGAGCGTGTTGTAAAATAATAAAGTTAGAAGAGCTTTTATCCTGCTTTTATAATAGGTCCGTGAGCAAATAATTACTAAGTAGATTTGAGCTGCAAAGGACAGCATTTGTTTTGTCTTCATTCTTTTTAGATTATTACACTCTAACAAAAACTCGCTTAGAAATGAGTAAGTAAATATGATTTTACATCTACTACGCTACGCGAACGTTAAATTAAACTTACACAATTGGGCAAACCAATTTTTTTTTTTTTTTAATCTATGTAATTATTTATTATTATTGACAAAAACTCGGGTTAGCTTATAAAATATTTTCTTTTTCTCAATTTCGAAGACAGATCGATAAATTGTGCTATGCTTGTCTTCCCAATAAGTAGCTAGGTAGGTAGGTAGGTAGGTATGTATTTTATAATCACTAGGCCGATTTTTTTGTTCTGATCGGCTAAGCAAGTATTTGTACCTATACACCTACCTAAATTTAAAAGTGAAAAGGTAGGTCGGGGAAGGTGGGGTAAGATGGGGACCTTAAGGAAATATACGGATTAAAA
>DWKW01000690.1:0-15128 GCA_018250115.1 Doberes anticus
TCTTGTACACCAGCATGCACTAAGGCATAAACAATTCATACAATTAATAAAACTCCCTACAGTTGATTGCCACGAGGCAGTAAAACCTCTAAACGAAACAAATGAAACTAAACAAAATAAAATCTTGAAAGCCATTTTAACACATGTCTAAAAGTTAAAAGTTTTGAGCTCACTTTTTCTTTTTTTGGATACATTGGAAATAACCTAAAAAATAATCATGACCTCTTTAGTCTTTTGTGGGATTTCTACCTACTAAAAACCTGTCGCTGGCTACACAGCAAATG
Source organism: Doberes anticus (assembly GCA_018250115.1). Taxonomy (NCBI): domain Eukaryota; kingdom Metazoa; phylum Arthropoda; class Insecta; order Lepidoptera; family Hesperiidae; genus Doberes; species Doberes anticus. The sequence goes on from DWKW01000690.1 coordinate 285, forward strand.
TAGAGTATCTGGAGAGGTAAAAAGGTTTCTCCTAATAGAACTGTCATGTTATTCACCTGGCTTTGGCCTTGACGCCGCTGATCCTTTTAATCTTGTTTCTTGCTTGCTTTCCTACCTTTTGAGTATCCATTAAACACCTTGCACAACTTTATGGATAAATTTATAATTATAAAATATTCAAAATGTGTTTGTTAAAAGTAATTAAAACAGGTATTGTTAATAACTTTCTATCAGCTAACTTCAAGCTTAGTTTCATAAAAATGAGTTTAGTAGCATTTACATGATTGAGTAACAAACATTAATTTATCTATATGTCTATCCTCACAAACTTTCATTAATTATAATCATTAAGATAGATAATTAATACCTCTGGCTATTTGAGCTTTTGCACTTCTAAGGGTTTGAAACAAGCTCGCTCCAGATATAACACACACACAAGTGTGGAATAATATGTGGATATCATCTGGTAATGTTCCATAGGTGCCTGTATGACAAGAAATTTTTACCACAGGCCTTTCATCCAGTTTTTCAAGGAATAATAAATGCCCTGTGTTTGTGTAGAATCCAACATTTCCGTTTTGGAAACCAACAATAATGCAAAACCAATCCGGACCATTCTGAAAACAGATAATGGTGTCATAAGTGTTAATGTTGCAGAATCATTGCAGAATTAATAGACAGAAATAAAGGTCTTCAGTTAATTTAATATAACATTATATTTGATCCTTGGTACCTAAAGATTTACTTTAAACGTTCAAAATATTTATAACCCTAAAATTGAGAAATGCAATGTGGAATAAATTGACTTACTTTTATTCCCTCCCTCAACTCCTCATGTTTAAAAATATTTTGTGTATAGAAACATGTTGAAAGGTAGCAGAATCCTAACATTGCAACATTTAAAACTTCTAAAATCATCATCAACACATTATTGTTTCACAGCTGCCCAGCAGTCTCCTATCAGAGATGAGTGCTAAGGCCATAGTCCACCACGCTGGCCAAGTGCAGATTTGCAGACAACACATGCCTTTAAGAACTATTTTGGGGAACTCCCAGGCTCCTCAATGCAGGTTTCCTTGAGGTGTCCTCAGTTAATTAATCAATCAGATCATGATTTTGGATTGCAGGTTATGAATGTAAAGTTTTACAAGTACCTCCATATTCCTGCATTAATTTTAAACTTACATAGTTAAAAGTTAAAATTCCATTAGGACTCTTTTAAACATTCAACATTTAAACAACTAATATAAATAAAACATATTTCAGACTTATTTATCTTTTGATTTAAAGTGAAAGATCTGTTATGAAATTGTTAATTGTGCTGTTTTGTTTATTATACAGCCTTATCTTGAATGATTGGACAACAATAATTAGTTTCATTACTTATTGTGCACAATTAATGTTAAAGGTTGTAGTAGATAATCTGTTATACATATTACAAAGAAATTGACAATATTCATACAATTAATGCAAAACAAAATGGGCTTGTCATGAATTATAGAAAAAAAAAACAAAAAGGAATTTATCTTTCTTGTCTAAAAACTACCATGTACAAGCATTCCATTTAAATTTATTTACAACTGTATATATATTTATTGCATTTTCCTATACACAGTAATGGTAAAACGGTGAAGGAAAACATCACGAGGAAATCTGCATGCCTGAGACTTCTCCGCAATGTTCTCGAAGGCATGTGAAGTCTGCCAATCCACACTTGGCTAGCATGGTACACTATAGCCTAAACTCCTTTCATCTCTGTAAGCCATGCCCCGCAGTGGGACAATAATGGATTGATGACATACAGAGTACACATAATCAAATAATATATAATACCTGTGAAGAATGTTGAGAAGGACATATAGGCAAGGCAGAGACTGTATTTAAATCTGAGGGCAAAGTGCCACTCCAAGATATTAAATATGAGTTGCTGTCTGATGCACTGATCCAATGGGTTGTTAGGAAACAGAGACGACTCTTATATCCAACTACTAGCAAATTACCACACGAAGACAGTGAAACTGCACATTGTGTCAGCCAATATGTATCTAGAAAAAAATATTAACCATTATTTCCACTCAATAAACATATAAGATTTAACCACATCTTATTATTTTACTTTCCTTTCTTTAAAGTAGCCACTATCTAAACAAGAAAATATGTAGATTTTCCTTGTAACTTACTTTGGAATTTCTCAACTACTAACTACCAGGTGGTAAAATTAATCTTAATACCTTTGATCAGACCTTGTACCAGATATATCCTATACATGTATACAAATGCTATAATTCATTCCAATCTTTGTGCACCCAACTCATTTTTCCAAAAACTTGTCTGGGCTAAATTTGCTATAAGACCAACTTTTGTGCTGTTTCTGTGTATTTTATTATCTATACGTGTGTGTGTGTGTGTAATATATACATGAGTTACGACACTGTTATTGTTATTAACAGAACACGCTTGGGGTATACAAAATAACAACAGTCAATGACTAAGGTTCGTCAAAGTTATATGAAAATATGGAACATGAATTGACGATTGATTGATATACAACTACCTAAAAATTTTGATAGATAGATTGATTCCTTGCATATTTCTCAATTTTATATGTCAGTCGATCCTTGATTCTTAATACGTCTATTTAATCTAATAAACATGAACATTTACCTTCCTTTTCAGGTATATAAAGTGCCCTAGCTAAACTTGATAGATCACCACAGTCAGCTATCTGTTCCACATTGCACATTTTTTGAAGCAATTAAATTATTTCTTGAATTTTATCACAATATCGTCCGCAATAACAGATAATGCAATTTCGTTTACACAAATCTTGCTTCGGATTCGGACTGACAGAATCGACAGTCGTCATCATAGATTAAATAATACATTATTTACTGATTGACTTCCTCCACACTTCGCAGAATATATTTTATATATTACACATATATTATATTATTATTCATTATATTACACATAATTGTGACAAATTTGCAATACCGCAGCCCTAGGCATGTCTCTGAAATCTGTCACAGGACCCGAATTATGTTTAAACATAATTCGGAACATAATTCGGGTATAATGTGAGGTAAAGTCTTAAAATAAATCTGCCCTTTTTAAAGCACAGGGTAATGTTTTCACTGTTCAAATTTAATCCAGTGCATAAAAAGCATAAGTATGATTGCGTCTTGTACTAATTTAAATATTCCATACATCACCACGAAGAGTTAAAGTTTTATATTAAGATTCTATAAATGTTTTCTTCATTCTTTTACGGGCTTAAAATCGTTTTAACGCGATTATAAAATTTGTAGTCTGATAAGCACATTATTATCATCGACACTTGGTAATAAAATTAAAGTACGACAATTTACTCATGATTTTAAACATACTCATAATCATTAATTATAATTATGCATCTGAAATGTTAGGCTATCTAACGGTAATAGTCTAATTGGTTGGTGTTCGAATTATAGCATGCACTTCTGATTTTTCAAAGTTATATGCTTATTAGGACATGAAATATCACTCGCTATAAAGCGACTGTGAGCTCAAAACACTGATGGATAATATTAGAAAGAAACCTGCATGTCAGAGAATTCATATTGTTTTGAAAGGCATGTACAGACATGCAACCATGTTTGAAAAGATATCACGTTCCGATATTATAACAGTTAAAAATAAAAAAGTACTCTCGCTTTTTGTTTGTCATTTTTCGTTAGTATTACAAAAAGGATCTACGGTAAAAATGAATATAAGATAAATAAAATTATTTGAACGATTAGGCACATCACTTGTATTATGAAAATATTAAGAAAAATTAAATTATCTTTGATTGTTAGTTTGACAGATAAATATCAATGGAAACAATTGTAGCGTTCGTAGCGCTTTTGTAGTGTGCTGAAGAATAAGGTATAAAGTTAGGTTTATGATACCAGAACTACATTTTATTAAAATAACAAAATGCAACGCGAAGAAAAGCAACTGGAGGCTACATTACATGCAATATTAAATAGAGTGAACGATTTGAAAACCGCTATACAAGCATTGATCTCAAAATTAGAAAATGAATATGAAACAATCAATTGGCCAACTTTTCTTGATAACTACGCTATTCTGTCTGGACATGTAAGTAAAGTAAATTATACGCCACGCCCACATATAGTTTAATTCACTATTTATGGTATTACCATTTGGATAGAATTTGACTCTATGAAGGATTTTAATGAATAGTGCTTACTTTATAGGCCTTATAATAGATGTCAGAGTTTATTGATACATTGGTTAAGCATTAGTTACTTTACCTAATTTGCTTACTTTGCGTCTTTATATATCTTAGGTAGAACTTTTATGAGCACTCATTTAGGTATTGTAAAGGCATAAATTGGTTCTTTCAACTGGATGTATCAAGTTGTTAGGTTAATCTAAAACATGCATTGGGAGGTATGTGTGTACAGTGGTGCAGTAGGTAGGACTGCTCAGGGGGTATATTATGCTCTTGGATGGCTGTACACCTAGCCTGTGCAAATCAGATCAGGACTTTAATAATAATATATCTACAAAATTACTATTGAATATACCTAGTATACAGTATGTTATTGAATAGAGTAAAATAATTTGACTTCATAAAATTAAAAAAAAAAAATTTGTTGGTTACAGTACACTTTCACGGTTAACTTCTGATCAGTAATTAATGATCAGAAGTTAACCTAAATAAAATATACAAGTTTATTTTAAGCCTTCAGTTAATCTATTTGTAGTTGCAAAAAAATATATAAAGCTTCACCTTCATGTCTTAGGTGCCATGGACACATGCACATACACACACAAGGACACAATTAACCAGACCAGGAGCTGAAATCTAAAATCGCCATTTAAATTTCAGTCCTACCAGGAATTGAACCAGAGACCCTCTGAACGACCAAATATTATGTTGACCATTTGCCATATGGGTAAAATGTCAAAATATCCAAGGGTTAATGTAATGATTTACCATAACGTGGCCTGCATACTGCTTTATCACTCAATATAAAAAAAAAATGGTTTTCTATCTAGATGTGTATTGTCTTCATGCCTCTATGCAGCTGAAATCCACTCTACAGAAGTGTGGTTATCTTTCTCATATTTACCAAAAAAACATACTAGTTTGTATATTCACTGACAATCCTCTAAACTTAAATAAAGCAAATAACTACCAAATAGAAATTTTGCCATTCTGTAAATGTTGCATGCATACTGACAACCCGTGTTGTGCCATAGACAATGTGCGGTCTGCTCTTCGGAGGGTCCTGGGTTCGATTCCCAGCAGGGCAGAAATTTGAATGATGAATTTAGATTGCTGTACTCGGTCTGGGTGTTTGTGTGGTTGTTTCTGTGTGTGTCCATGGCACCCACAACACAGTTTAAAACCTACTGTGGGGCTGTGAGTGTGAAGCGTTATTTATTTATTTTATTTTATTTATAACATTTGTATGCATTACATACACAGCTGCACCTCTGGACCTGACGTAGCAATTTATTCAAACAGAGAAATGTTACAATTAATTTTTTACTCTCTTTGAATAGCAGTTGCATGTAACAACTGCTATATTCTTAAGTATAAGTTATAATTTTAGTTATTTGGTAGTAGTCATTCTTCAAAACATTTTAAATTCAGTAGTTTGCATATCTCTTCATGTGTAATGTTATTTCTTTCAGTTAACTGGCCTAAGTAAGATACTGCAAGCAGAAATGGCACCATCCCTTCGATCAGTAGTAGTGCTGCCACTTCAGTTGGGCTGTGAGAGAGATGAAGAGTTGGCACGGCTATCAGAAGGTCGGGTACCAGCATGCACTCATGACTTAGTGCCCAATTTATTACGAACTAAACCTGAACCAGAGGCAGAACAACGACTTCAACAATTTATTCACAAAGCAAGCACTCTTAGTTATGACACAACTCAGGTATATTGTGCTAGTAATAGTATCAAGTGTTACTTTTCTAGTTTTCCTCATAGTAGTGTTCAAATACCTAATTAGTTTAGTCTTACTAGTAATTTGTGTAATTTGCAGATGCAAATAACATTATCCATAAGAAATAACCTAAACGCAATGTGTTATAATGTTTTTTATTTATTTATCATATTAGAAACAAGTGGCACAATTCACTAAAGTGATAAGCCATGTATGGGAGATAATATCAAAAGGCCGTGAAGATTGGGAAGGAGAAGCAATGAGATCTGCAGGTAATAAATATTGATTACTGAATATTGGATATATTTTGTTAGACCATTAAAATACTAACCAAAGTATTTATATAATATTCTGTTCATGAAAGTCAACACTACTGTTACCAAGCCAGCAGCAAATTCTGACCATTTATGGTATTACATACTATATAGGTACACATTGTTTTTATTCATATATTTTGCTATATCTGCATTGTTGTATTATATTACGTTTCAGTCCAATAAAGATACATATCTTTATGCTGTTTCAAAATTTGCAGCAGCAAACATTTTTTTTAAATTACTAAAAATATGAAAATGAGAAAAATATACTTTAATATTACAATCACATTGTATTTAAATGTAATATAAAAGGTTTTGGAATTTTCAACATCATATAAGGAATGTAGCATACATATGTAAACATATATGATTGGTTAAAAGATCATACAATACTATATATAAATATATATGTTAAATTTACATTTGAGTGTACAAATTTTTACTTGTGTTGTAATTTTTAGGAATGCCACAAACCCACAGTATTGCTGATACACATGCTTTAGTAACTGCAGTAGGGGCTGGTAAGGGTCTGCGACCTGGTATACCATCTATTGTGCCACAGGGTGTGGGTGCACCAGGTATGGTGCAGACTCGCGGCCCAGCTCCTCAACTCGGTCCAGCTGCATCTACCTTACCTAAAGCACCATCAGCTATCAAAACCAATATAAAGTCGGCTAATCAAATTCATCCTTATCAGCGATAAGTTTGAAACTCAAAGGGAACTTAACTATTATTACAAATAAAAATCTGTAATGTTAAATATGTTTTATTTAAATTTTATGACATAAGAAAAAAAGCATTAAGTATAGAAATAAAATTTGTGATAGGTAATAACCACTGAACGTTAAATCGTGCATAACAAAATTGTAATTCTTGAATGGAATAACTATTTCAATATTGATAAAAATTTGTTTAGTAGTTTAGGCATGAATTAAGTTCTGTAATTAACTCAATGTAATAAATATTATTACTTTTAAGTAAAGTAAAGCAAACATATCTTAGCTAAACTATAAGATCAAACATAAAAGCAGATAATTAATACTCATTGTGTTTCATTCAACTTCTTAAATAATATAGAACGCCTCCTTCTATTACGATTGAGTTTTAGTTAATTGTATTGACCTGAAAAAAAAAAAATTCAATAATCAGCAACTATTGAAAGAATTTATATTGTACATAATATTGTAATATTGCAGAAAATTTTATTTTCTCTCCCAAATATTCGAAAAAACCAATAACAGCCAACCAATGAGAGGTTTTAATTTCAATTTATTCACAGAAAAACCTAGAAATCTATTATTATTTCTAGAAATTACTGCAATATTTTGTTTTACCTCACTCCAGTTTCAGAAACATTCATATTAGAAGTGTATATATACATATATTTAAAAAAATATCTGAATTATTTAGAACAATCTTAGCCACTTAAACCAATTGAGACATACATATCTAGCACACAGACAGCATACAGGCCACCTGATGTTAAGTGGTCACTGCAGCACATGGACATCCACATCCAACCTCAAATAGGAAGGAAGTCCTATCTCAGGTTATGTGTGGTGGATGTGTTGCTACTATTAAGGATTAAGTCGGAATGTCTCCTATCCTATCTTTAGATTAGGCAAACTGCGTAAGTGCAGAGCTATGTCCTCCTTACTCTTTGATCTCTATTATATTCGTAGTTCCTAATCAAGTAATGCAAGGTAAACAAAAACAGCTTACGATGTCGTCTATTTTAAGTATTGCGCGCACGGTCTCCGTGGCGAGCGCGAGTGCAGAAGCCGTGACGTGCAGCGGCTGCAGCACATGCTCTTGCCGCATGTCGGTGACGCGGCCGCGCCTAACGTTCACACCGGCGCCCGCGTCCGGTAGTCTCGCTGCGCCGCCCGCGTGCGCAGCGCGAAGCTCGATTACTGTCTCAATTGGGTTCAATCCTGCAGGCATACAATTTGTACTCATCATATCTATCACAAAAGTTGTATGCTATTACAAATCACTAAACAAGCACGCAGGACAGCTGATGACAAGTGGCCAATATAATTAAATCAAGTAGTAGTGTTAACTGGAGTCCAATGGAGTACATTGACATTGTAAGATTAGCAGAAAAATGTTACAACACCTCAAGGTAAACGGCATGCGAATGAGTGTTCTACCAGCAGACAGTATAGTAGCTGTTTGTGGCTAAATGTTTTAACGTTTCCGACCTGCATTCTCGGCTAGCGTGGAGGGGACGACCTCGAGCGCGTCAGCGTAGGCGCGCAGGCAGTAGTGGTCGGCGCCGGGCGCGGCCACGGAGGCGCGCATCAGCTCCGCGGCGGCCGCCGCTTCGGGTGCGCCGCCGCCGGGCAGCAGCGCGGGCCGCCGCGCTACGCAGCGCACGGCGCACAGCGCGTCGTGCAGCGAGCGCGCCGCCTCGGCCACCACGGCGCCGCTCGTGCCGCGCACCAGCACAGACACCGTGCGTCCACCGCCCGCGGTACATCCGGTCATCTAAACGATGCAAAATTTCATTGTGGAGTTTGCAAACAGGCAATACCGAGAGGTTGCCTCCCTAAGCCCTATACGTCGCTCTAAATTTAGGCTGATATATGACTGATTTCAAATATGAAAGAAAAAAGTCCATTGAATATATACCGGATTCATAGTTACCTTTATGTACCTGCCTCCAGGTTCATTTATCTCTTCAACCAAATCGACATTGACAAGATTTTCGGCAGTAAAATGATCGAGCGAAGCGATGGGACGACATCCCAGAGTCTTACATACAAACTCAATATCTTCACGTTCAACATCTTTGATAACCATCGTTTTAATTTTGTCCAAGAAATGAATAGCTAAGTCACTCAGCGCATCTCTGAAATTGAATACTTCATTCTTAGACACCTTTAAATATTACATACCATAGTGTAGATTACCAACAAAAGAACAAGTAAAAATAAATTGTTCAATAAATTTACCTGAGAATCGATTTCTGCACCAATAAAACTGTGCATCCAGCCTTCTTGATCTGCTTTACAATATTGAGAATATATTGACGTTCCTCTTTTAACACTCTGTCCATAGCTGCATAATCAGACACAATAACATTGTGATCCATCTGAAAGTAATTTCATACCATTATCAAATCGTAAACGCAAAACTGTACTTTAATGGTTCATTACGAAACAATAGAAACGAGTAACTTACGTCAGTTTTGGGCGGTGAAATACAAAACTGAATAAGTCCAACTTTAGCCTTTTCAATGCGACGCGGTCCGTTGACGTTAGAGGCGCGGCGCGGAATAACTAGGCCTTGAACAAGTTCCGTGTCTTCCACAGTGCCTCCGATGCGCTCAATCACCTTCACGTCTCTCAAGTCAACCCTGGCACCCACTCCTCCAGGAATAGGCTCCATAACTGCATAATTATTGACACAACGGTGTAACTCTGATGCACATACAGGCAAGTTGTTTAAAATAAAAATAAAAACTACATGGAAAATAACACAAAATTAAAGTCCAATTACATATTTCATTTTCTATATATTCAACTCTCAAGAAGCAAACTGGTACTACAAAGTTAACGAGGGAAAATTATATTTCTTATATTACATTAAAACAAGTATTATGGTAATTAAAAAAAAAAAGTAATTAGGGGTGACCTTAGCAGATAAAAGAACATGGCATCTTTATAAAGCTGGAGTGTTGTTTGACTAATCTAAACTAACAAAATAATGACTGTTCATTAAGTCAAGCTTCTAATGCTGGTGAAACCATTTAGCACAGCTAGTAGTTTGCAATAATCGAAATAATGGAACACAAACCTGCGCGAATAGCCTGCACAGCAATAGGTGCCAGAATAGTTGAATGTTGTGAAACCACTTTAGAATTCAGAGAAGTGGCAGCTGCTATCAGGAGAGCTTCTTCATTTGACAAATCCACTGGAATTGCCATACCTTCAACCACCTGTGATAAGTTTATATTAATTACTATAATGATCCATACTGTTACAAGAATATATATAGACATATAGTTTAGGTGATATTCAAGAACTGGTAGTATAATATAGCACATAAACAAAGCATTACACTAAATTTGTATTGCAAATATACCATTTTATTTATTTGTTTTTTTAAAGTTTGTTATTACTTTTATACGCCAGTTTTATACTTTGTATGTGGTTATTATTTGTATAGCATCTGTATAGACATATATCTGTATATATATTTAAAAAAAAATAAAGCTTGTTTGCTTGTACCATCATTTTTTTACAATTTAACATTTCACAATATAAGATTCACCAATTTACTAATCCAGAATTAATCAGTTTACCCTCGCTAATTGTCCAAACCGATTTTAATTGGACTTGCGATATATAATTAGACGTCATCCAAGTAATCTAAGCTGCTGAAAATATATTTTTTTACTTGACATACATATTTTATATAAGTTATGAAATACATATATCAATTTTTTTCAAAATTAACCTAATATGGAGTAACATTATTTATTACACAATTAAATTATTTTTTTGTTTGATTAATTTGTTCCAAAATTGGTATGCACATTGTTCCAAAAAAATTGTAACAGTTTCAGTTTCTCTTAAACTTCTATACTTATGTTTGTATGCAGTTAAATCATTTATTGACACATTTACACTATCACTTGTTTAGTATCTTTACTGCAGCTATATAGCAGACAAAGTTTCCCAGCTGAGTCACACTTTACTTGAGTATGAAAAAACATACCTGCAAAGCCATTTGCAGAGCCTTCTGGAATCCATCTGAAATGACAGTGGGGTGGATGCCTTTCTGCAAAAGTTTTTCAGCAACATCCAGCAGTGCACCAGCAATAACTACTACAGAAGTTGTTCCATCACCGGCTTCAATATCTTGCGCCCGAGACAGTTCCACAAGCTTGAATAGTAAAGAAATTATTTTTAAGATTTCATCCTATTTTCATTTTTAATGCCACAGATTCATTTAATAATTATATTTATAACATGTATGTAGCTTTTATTAATACCCATATAATAATTATAAGTGATTAAACATTTCATTTATACAGATTATGATACGACAAAATTTTTGATTTACGACTGAATGGTATAATAACAATTTCTACATAATTTGCTTAATCAACTTGTGCCTTATGTCTAATAAATTACAATAAAACTTTAGTATTACCATTTTAGCAGCTGGGTGCACCACACTCATTTGCTTTAATATAGTTGCTCCATCATTGGTTATTGTAACCTCTCCATTAGCAGCTTGTATCTGTAAAATTGATGTAATTTTAAAGGTCTAGTACATATCAACCCTCTCAATAATCCAATAAAAGCATACTGTTACAATAAGCTTATTTCACTGAATATTCCTATTAAGCATTTTTGTAGATAGTACTCTCTACAAATTTTGTTGATGTTATTTTTTGTAAATTCGAGATTTTGAAGGAATTTTTTTTTTCATTTCTGAGAATTAAAGAAAATACCAAAATCAAAAGAGCATAAAAATTTACATCTGTTTGTCCTTGTTTTTTTCACTGATTTGCTTAAAATTTGGCATACATACTCTACACAATAAATAAATAGAACACATATTTTTGCATATTTCAGCATTGATTCATGGAGGGTGTAAAATAAAGGATGAATGTTTGAATGCAGAAACAACAATTATTTGGTAATAGATTATTTAAACTTGTTCAATTACTATTGATGGAATTTATCACAAATATCTAGCAAATTAAAAACAAGGGATGAATAATACAAATTGGCTTATTTATTTATGTCCTTTAAATTTTTAAGATAGGTTAGGATAAATAATGTCCTAAAGTGACTGAAAGTTTTTATAATAAGAAAAAAAATTCAAAAAACATTTCCATTGCTTGATTCCCTTAAATCTGTTTATTCACCTTAAATTAAAACAATCAATCAATTTAATAATCAATACAAGCAACATGTAGAACCTTCTAGACATGTAAAGAATAATCTCTTACCATTTTGTCCATGCCACGGGGTCCAAGGCTGGTACGAATAGCATCAGAAACAGCTACAATAATCAAAGTAACTTTTTAAAACATTATTATATATTTTATACAATTTTACAATTTTTATGGAAATATTTCCATATTTTATGGAGTTCAGTTTAATCCTCTTTGCATATTGCTGTGGATTTGGATATGTACATTAAAAATTTAGATCAGACTTTTTTTCAAATGTTAACACTACACTTCTAAACATGTCAAGTTTTGAATTTCATCTACAACAATATCAATAGGTAGGTAGACCATGATTTCTGTTGCTTGCATGCAGCTATAACTATTGTTGTTAAGTAACAGTCCTCACTCTACTGTTCAGTTTGGAGAACATGTTAGATAGACAACACCAAGACTAGGCCACATATGTTTACATGGTCACACTGTAATGATATTTTGTGAGTTACTTAAAACATCACTACTTTTAACTTAATATGTTTAGTGTACATACAAATTATTATATTTTACAAAATTAAACCCTATTATTATTACCCTTTTAATAACTAAGTGATTACAATACTTTTAATAACTATATTCCTTCTTGTTAAATTAGTAATCTTTTGGAGAGATCATTTTAGTATCTAGTCATTACAGATATAAGACAGGTCAATAAGACATGTCATCTCTAATCTGTATGTTTATAGCATGGGGCTAGGTCTCAGACAGCAAGACAGCTGTATTCTAAGAATGTACCAAACACTGATAAAGATGTTTATAATTCTTATTGACACACCTTGCTAAGGTATGTTGAAACTAAAACGAAAAAGATAAAAACCGACCTATGTTACTCAAGCAAACCACATGACTTCCATATCATCTTTACGTTCACGAAAAAAAAAAAAAAAAACAAATCAGTGCAACTTAATTCAACGTATAAAACGATTAAGTAAATTTTAAGAAATAATTGGTACTTAAATATCTCGCATGTAAACTGATCGCATTAACAATAAATAAAGTCAACAATTACAAAAAGTTGTAACGAGAAAGAATCAAACGTCAACAAAATAATACCCTGATCGAATTTCATTATTACATTTAACATACAAAATTCATTTAATGAAAAAATAAAATTAAAAGAATTACCTTTTGCGGCATTTATATTGCTAAGCCGAATATCAGCTGGTTTGCTTTTATCTTTAAACACTAACGAATTAACTTTAGCAGAATCACCACCTGCTTTAGGAGCCATTTTAAACGAAAAATAAAAAGTTGATGGCCTTTGGATATGAAGATATTTAACGATTACAAATATATAAACTTAAAATCGTAGAAACTTCCTCTAGCAAAAGAAAAGAATTTGTTAATGATAGTGACAGTTGACAGATTTGACACTGTTGACGGACAGAATTAATTATTTTACAGTACAGAATTATAAGTATTTTTTTAAATTTCACGACTTCAATATATTTTTAATTTTCTTTTCCTTATTTTAATGTCACAAAAAAAAAACAATCCCTCCAGATCGTAGATATAATGAATACCATACATGTAATACGTATGCCGAGACAAGTATTCAAAAACTTGCAGTGAGGACGCTATTGTCGTAATTGCATGGCAAAAAACTGTATTACAAATTAGTTCCGTGAAAATTTGCACCACATACGGTGCTTCTACCGCAACCAGAAGATACACGTCGTTCAATGGGTTGGGACCTCAGTCCCTAGGTGCCTTCTTCTGATGGGGGTTGGGAGGGTTCTGAAGAGGGCTGTGGTACGGCATTCTAAGGTTGCGCACCTAAGGACTTTTACACACAAATAAACTTACACAATAATATAATTTTAGTATACAGTGTGTCTCGCGATAAAGTGCAACCCCGAAAACAGGTGAATTTAGACCGAAAATTATCGACGAAAATTAGTGTAATTTTTTTTTTTTATTAATTAAATTTTTTATCCCCCAATTAATATTTTCATCTCATACTTTGGCCTGTATGTTAAAAAAATATTTCTCATAAAGCAACGGGCCGATTTCGGTGAAATAAACATAAAATCAATGCCAAGTAACTAGCGGCGAGGATAAAATAATAAATGACGATAAAAATTGCTCTCAGGACTTTATTTTTTTACATGATTGTCCAAAAAATTAATTTTTCGGACCGTTTTTTACAATCAACTCAATTTTTCTCACAATAATCACTAATATTCGGGGTAATTTTATAATTTATCATTGATCTTTATCATATTAGCTTTCTAATAAAAAATAAATCAATATTTTGAATTTTGAATTTTTAAACTTGAATACTGAGTAATGTCCTTACACAAGTAGAGACCCTGCTTTTCTTTTGTTTTACCGCTGCCCAGCTGCTATTGTTCAATTCTATCTTATCTTATTCTTAGGGAGAGCGGGGTATTTCATATTTCAGGGGAAGTTCATCGAAAACTGTCCGACATCGGACTTGGATTAACAAGAACAAGACGTGAAGTGTCCGTCGTAATCGACTCAGCTATAGAAAATGCTGTCTTGACTAACGTATTTAGAAACCGTTCAATAAGTATTAGACGTTTAGCTTTGGGTTTTGGCATATCGAAGACCTCAGTATGGCAAATCCTGAAAAAGCCCCTCCGGCTATAT
>DWKW01000691.1:0-15114 GCA_018250115.1 Doberes anticus
GTGTTTCGGTTTGAAGGGTGTGGTTAGGCAGAGGACACCGGACAAGAGGCATTCCAACTTAGTCCTCACGAGTAGCATCCACACACGACCTCAGATAGGAGTTCCATCCTAATTGAGATTTTATGTGGATGTCCATGGATGCAGTGACCACTTAACATCAGGTGGCCTGCATGCTCTTTTGCTATTCTTTTAGGATAGAAAAAAAAGTCGGGTGAGATCTTCCGGTTCCCCACAAAAAAACTCGGTGAAGCTGTAAGGCCAACAGGACCAACAGCTTGTGACATCCAAACATGTACATATTTAAGGATTTGCAGCGTCGTGGCTAATGAACAGTTTATTATTGCACTAATGCAAATATGTTTATGCGAATATATTGACAAAATGATGAATAAATTTGGACAGAAACCTACACAGACGCCTTCAATGTTTATTTGACGACATACGGCCCCGTGGTTAACGTGCGGTCTGCCGTTCGGAGGGCCCTGGGTTCGATTCCCAGTGGGGCGGAAATATTGCATGATGAACGTAGATTTCTGTACCCGGTCTGGGTGTTTGTGTGCTTGTTTCTGTGTGTCTGGTCTGGATTGCCTCCCGTCCAGTGTCATCTGCCTAACCACACCCTTCAAACCGAAACACAGCAGTACTCACACTGCTGCTTCACGGCAGAAATAGGTGCTTTGGTGGTGCCGCCGCAGACGGGCCTTCGACATAAGACTCTACCACCATCTACTCGTAAGTAAACAGAACGATACTGAAATTTTCTTGTCAAATTGCAGGTATTACAAGCTCGCTACGGGTCAGGAATTAAACGTTGAACAGGAAAGAGAACCAATTACTGAAGATATCGGTAGGTTAAATATTTCAAACATAATGACAAAATTATTGATGAATTCAAATTCTGTTTTAACTCCACGTGAAATCTTTTTTGACTTTTTTTTTTAAAAACATAGATAATTTTAAAGGCACTATGTTCACGTGTTTTAGACAATAATTGTGTCAGATATATATATTTAAACGTTAGTGAAATAGCAAACGGGCATGCAGGTCACCTGATGCTAAGTGTTCACTGCAGCCAATGGACATGTCCACAACAAATTAGGACTTTCGTCCTATTCGCGGTCGTATGTGGATGCGTTGCTAATCATGAGGACTAAGTTGGAATGCCTCTTGTCCGGCGTCTTCTGCCTAACCACACCCTTTAAACCGAAACACAGCAGTTCTTACACTGCTGCTTCACGGCAGAAACAGGCGGTGGTGCCGCCGCAGGCGAGCCTTCGACACAATACTCTACAGTAAAAAATCATGTTCTGTCTGTGTATTTAATGTGAACAGAAATCTTCACACTAAGTGTTCAAACGGCACTTATTGAGTTTGGTTTTTATCTCAGCCAAACTAACTTAACTCCTAAAACCGTTACACTATACTATTACTTTGGTCCTTTGAGCCGGATTGTCACCCTATACATTATACATTTCTTCTTTTGTACTTAACTATAAGTAAACATCATTAATCATAAAAAATAATTTAAAATTAATATTCGTTATGTTTCAGCTCCGCCATATCTATCTCAGCACAACGTAGTACTGTCAAAATGGAGCTACCTACATTACGACGACCCCATGGTCCTCTCGAAGAAACACTTCGCAATCTTCAGCATGCCCCCGCCGTACCACTCCACGCCGGATCAATCCAAATCCAACCTGGACACAAACATGAACTCATCCATCGCTAACAGGAACCACAGCAACACTTCCAGTCCTCTAATAGGCTATGAGTCTAAATCGGGATTGCTAGGTCACGATTTACACTTCGAAAAATGTAAACGCAACGAAGAGTTCCGTCTCTTCGATCCGAACGACGCTTGTTACCTAGACGATGGTATGGGCTTCGATCTCCAAAGCGTTCTGTCTATGGAGCTTTTGGAAAACGCAACGAACAATCCGAGACTTGTCGAAGCCAAAAACGAGGAAGTACTGCGAAGGGTGGCTGAAATGCAAAAACTGGTCGAGAACTCTGAACAGTATCTGACAGAAAATTGCGATGCGTACATCGATAACGGCTACGACTGCATGTTAAGAGATGAGCTCGTGGGTAAAGAGACATCCGTAGATCAGTTAGAAAGTGACACAGAGTCCAATAACAGTAGAATGTCAGCAGCAGATGACGCTCCCGGCATACTAAGGCACAGCGATTCCTTGTTACTGCTAACAGAAACGATAAATCAAGGTTTAAACGGATTGAATGTAGGTGAAACCGATAAAGACGGTGACATGACACGAAGACAGTCACAAGGCCTTAGTGCGATACTCAACAATTGCGGTATGACGGACGCCTTACTCGCTCTTAATAATGATGCGTGTCAATCCGAAAGTGATAACGATTCTACTTATACACCAACGAGCAGTCCCATTCGTAAACATCAAAATAAACCTGCGAATAAGGCAGTTAGGACGAGTTTTGGCTTGCACAGTCCTGATGCGGTACCAGAAAAGGAGCCGAATTTAAAGGAATACTTAAAACAACTTAGAGAGAAGAGCACTAGAGAAGAAGCGACATGCGATTTTCCATTCTATTACCAAGAGAGCATGGTGGATAATGACGCGGAGCTTATAGATTTAACTTTAATACCTCCACCGCAAACTCCCGATGAATTGGACTGTGCTACGCAAGTGCCTCAAATTTTACCGATGGTGCCACCATCATTTGCCGACGATAAGGAAAGTGCGCAAAATGCTACGAAAAGCAGTGAGCTTGAAGAGTTTATAGCCAATGTGACAATACAACCACCTACGGTGAAAGTCACGCCAGCAATAGAGCTTACTCCAGAGGAAATCATGTCGTATATCATTCCACCGCCGCCGGGATCCAACGCGTCCACTTTAGATAGAGATCAAGTTAATGGTGTTAATCAAGCACTAGATCAGAAATCGAAGAATCAACAAGCAGCTGGTAAAGATACGAAAACCAGTAACGGCGATGTAGTTAGAGGAACGCTTAGCGTAAGCGAAATAAGAAACATGTTTGCCGCGAAAAGCTTAAGCGACGCCAGGAACAGCCTTCTATTAAAAGACAAGAACAAGTCTCAAAGTCAAACGAAATCCGACTCCCCAAAAGGCAAAAGGAAAAGCACGTCCGGAGAAAAACAAACGAACGGCAACGCACATGTTATAGAATATCCTACAGTCGAAAGAAAAGGTATGTTTTCCTGTTGCAGCAAAGATAAATGTAAAGCGGACGACAGCAGCGAAGAAGCAGAAAAAGTCGACACTCACATGGAAACGTCCGATTCGATGCCCGACGTTTGCGAAATACGACCTCCACCTAGAAGAAAAAGTCAAGAAATCAAAAAACCACCGGAACGACCACCGAAAATTCCACCTATTCCCGCACCAAGACCCAGATCGAACTCGTTCACGTGCCTCAACAACGAATTGAGTGCCGTCGAAATACCGACGAATCACTTCAGCACCCTCAACAATAGAAGGCTGAGTTACAAGGTCGTCTGCGAGATGAACGAGCAATGCACGCAAAACCCGCCCCAGATACCACCGAGAATAGAGACCAGAGTCCTATCGCCGCCCCCGCCTCTGCTGCTTCCCCCGAAAAAGCCTCCCCTACCCCCGGTGCCGAGCGTTGAAGTTTTACGAATGAAAACTTCTCAGAAACAGTCGCCAGCACGCCACACTGAACAACGTCTCGCCAGCATCGGCTCGCCGCACTTCCAGCGCAACTTGACCACATATCGAAACCTGGAAAACGAGAGCAGACTGACCGACGACGAATCCGTCAGGACGGAGAACGTCCGAGTTTCGCAGAACTACAGCTCGATGACGCTGCAGAACCGTCACATCCGATCCAATTCAGAGACGAAGAACACGATCCTGAAGAATAAAGAAATGTCGACTGCCCTCTCGTTGTGTTCGCCTCAAATGAACAGACGGTTCAGCAATCGCCCCGACCTGCTGAACGGCGCCCCGGGCGACCAGAGAGTGTTCAGTCCACCCCTGTCGGAGAGAAAGGCGTTCAGCCCGAGTCCAAAAATGCAGAATCACGTTAGGTTCAAGGATGACGTTGTGGACGACATTCCAACGCCTCCATCGCCGCCGACGGTGAAGTTTCCCGAGTTCCAGAGCAACAACGGTCACATGTCGATAGAGAATCTGCTGTGCAAAACTGAGGTAGCGGTGGACGGCTTGCTGCAGAGGCTGCATCAAGTTGCGCAGAAGTGTTCCCACCAGCACGCCCACGGTGGTGGAGAAGATATCGATGAAATTAAGTTTCAGGTGAGTTTTTTCCCCGTAATATATGTAAGAGAAATACCACTGACTGACTGACTTATCACGAGATCCCTAAAACTATTCACACTGTGAGTGTGATAGCCTAGTGGTTAGGCGTCTCGACCCCGATGTTGGGTCGAGGTTCATATCCAGAAACGCACCTCTGTTTTTCGAAATATTGTCTATTAAAATTTTTCGAAATTAAATGAGTATTATGAATTAATTATCACTCGCTTAAACGGTTAAGGAAAACATCGTGTGAAAACCTGCACGCCTGACAGTCCTCCATAACGTTCTCAAAGGCATGTGAAGTGCCCCAAACCGCACTTAGTCAGCGTGGTGGACTAAGGCTTAAACTCCTCATTTCTGAGAAGACCCGAGTCCATTAATTATCATCCGCCTAAACGGTGAAGAAAAACATCGTGCGGAAACCAGCACGCCCGACAGTTCTCCACGACGTTCTCAAAGGCATGTGAAGTGACAAACCGCACTTGGTCAGCGTGGTGGACTAAGGCCTGAACTCCTCATTTCTGGGAAGACCCGTGCCGACCGTGAAGAGTTTAGACCACTAGGCTAGCACTGACTCGTGATATATACAACAAGCTAGGCTAGCAACAAGCAGTGAGGTACATGTTCCAGCGCGCTCGCAGCGAGCTGACGGCGAGCGCCGTGGCGCTGGTGGGCGCGTCGCGGGCGCTGGTGGGCGCGCTGGGGTCCGAGCGCGCGGCCGCCGCGCCCGCCACGCTGGCCGACTGCCTCGCGCCGCTGCGACGCCTCGCAGACTTGGCGCAGGTGAGACGGGAAGCTCGTTTTTTTAATGTCACATGTTGGTCTTGACCTTTACAGCTTCGCCGAGTTTTTTGTGGGGAACCGGAAGGGCTTACCCGGGATTAAAGTGGGGGAGGGGTGGGAGTGAGAAACAGCCGAATACGGAACTCCGCCCCGAGAAGAGGGCGACGATGGGGTGAGCGACCGAGCTGAGGGCGTCTTCTGCGAGACTCGTCCTCGGCTCAGGTCGACACGGCGTGTAATTTACGATGATGGTCGGAAGAGGACATTCATGTGGGGACTCTGCGTGTAATGTATTCGTGTTTTGTGTAGTGTCTGGGAAGATGATGGAAAATCCTCATCGTCTTCCGGAAGGGGATTATTTGCTAACGTTATGGCATCGTCTGGGTCGTCTAGCACATGTCTAGGTCTCCTATAGTTGGCCACATCACTCGGATGCCGAGTGTAAGTGGCCGAGTCCTACACGTAGAGGCCCCTTACAGTCGTAACGTTTTTCATTCATAGTTCCACACAATGTCTTGCGAGTCCATAGCATCCACAGAAACAAGAACACAAACATCCAGCTCGGTAAATCTTAAGTCTAAATTTAAATTTCTGTCCCTGGGAATCGAACCCACCGAATGGGTCTCCCATTCGGACTTCCCACTACCGTGCCATACTGGTCGTCGAAGTCGTCGGGTCGAAAGTGATTCATTACCTCATTTCCCATTCAATTGTGTGTATATCATTGCATGAAAATATGTGAAGAAAATGATATTGATGAGTCAATATAAATATTAGTGTTACAAGGTCGAGTTGAAGGCGAGCTAAGTTGAGATCGCTTGCGTTCTCTACAGAGATAAAACATTACATCTGAAGGAAAACATGTTATGTATATCTTAAAATATTTTGTTTGTGAGATTTGAGAAATAAATAATATTTTGTTTATTATATAGAAATCGGAATTTTTTCAGGTGCTAAGTGTATAAGTGTTAATAAGGTATAATTGTATGAGAAAATTAAACAGTAAATATCCCATATCTCATGAACTATATTGAGACACGTAAATTCGTTTACCTTATTTAAACGATTTTTCGTAAAAGTGTTTTAACAAGTACAACCTCAACTTTTTTCAGAAGTTAAATTTAAGTAAGACGATTCCATTTCAAATTTGATTCACACTTCCAATTATTAAAAATTTTAAAACCCAATATAATGATACCCTGAATGACTATGTGCACGGATTTGTTTTTTCATTCTTCAGTTACATATACGGAGTGCCACTTCATTATTATTCCTTCATCTGAGATACGGACAGGACGAAACTATGTTTAAGGATTCCGTTTTGGAAATTACTCTGCAGGACCCTTGAAATCCTGCGTCCTGGATCCAATCCTTAGCGAGGCAAAAATTTAAAAAATACACAAAAATGTAAATATACATAAATTTAGTTGGTGGTAGAGTCTTATGTCAAAGGCTGACCTTCGGCGGCACTACCGCTGCCCCTATTTCTGCCGTGAAGCAGCAGTGTGATAACTGCTGTGTTTCGGTTTGAAGGGTATAGTTAGGCAGAAGGCACTGGACAGAAGGCATTCCAACTTAGTCCTTTGGTCTAGCAACGCATCCACATACAACCGGATAGGAGCTCCGTCCTAATTGAGGTTTGATGTGGATGTCTATGGGCGGTGATCACTTAACATCAGGTGACCTGCATGCTCTTTTGCTATTCGGTTTAAGTAAAAAAAAGCTATCGGTTCTCTGTATAGGGGGTCGCGTCTTAGTGTATATCCTATTATTCATGGTACCAGGATACAAGATTTGAGCCTCATGGCCATCACTGAATATGAAATTTCAGTATTAATTACATATTAATAGACACCTGATTGACATTATCATATTTCCTAAAAACTTCGAGATTCCCCAACGCATCAACTGTTTCAACTATTTTGTAGCTTCATTCAAATCTGTGATGCACATAAACGAATACGGACATTCTTTTGCGAGTCTGTTGGCCTATTTCAGGCAATCGAAACTTCAAAGCCTAAAAGAACACGCGACCCAGTTCGTCCCAGTTTCACTGACAGCAGCATCCCTTTTGTCATAGAGACCTCATTGCAGTGTGCAGGCTATTCTGTGATGCAAACGTTAACATCTGATGACAACGTAATCTTTTAGAATTTCGAAATTCCCTGATACTTGGATTTTTCATGGTAACCAACGGAACGAAATTTATTAATTATCACTCGCTTTAACGGTGAAGGAAAACATCGTGAGGAAACCTGCATGCCTCAGAGTTCTCCATAACGTTCTCTAAGGCATGTGAAATCCGTCAATCCGCACTTGGCCAGCGTGGTGGACTATAGCTTAAATTCTCTCATCTCTGAGAGAAGACCCGTGCCCAGCAGTGGGATAATAATTGGTTGATGATGGATATTTTATGGTGGAACATGGATATTTTAATTATTAAGCTCAATTTACGCTCGACGCATGACAAGAATAACTACTCTTTTAAGTCGAAAATTTTTAAGGCCTGTACTGTCAATCGATATTGCGACCTTAGTTATCGCGTTCCATAAATTTCGAGTAAATTGGCCTCTTGACTTTTACATGTTTTTGGCGTAAAAGGAAATATAGGGAACTTTATACTTCACTACGCTGCCTTGGTAGTCCAATACGGATAGAATACTATCTGTATCAGGATTAGAACTTTTTGATATCTTCGAACTGCCAAAAAGACCTTCGATGTGGTTTAAAGACGACTATGGAGACATGTCAACAAATTCACTTTGATCAGCAGTAATTGTTGATCGAAGCCCGTCGCAGCCCAGAAATTCAAATGTTGACGAACTTTACATTCGGCAATGGTGAACGTACTATATCTTTAATTGTAAGTTAACTTTTGATAACCCTTTTTCAGGGTTTCGTACCCAAAGGGTAAAACGGGACCCTATTACTAAGACTCCGCTGTCCGTCTGTCTGTTCGTCCATCCGTCTGTCACCAGGCTGTATCTCATAAACCGTGATAGTTAGACAGTTGAAATTTGCACAGATGATATATTTCTGTTGCCGCCGCTATAACAACAAATATTAAAAAAGATAATAAAATAAATATATAAGGGGGCTCCCATACAACAAATGTGATTTTTTTGGTCGTTTTTGATCGATATTACGGATAATGGTACGGAACCCTTCGTGCGCGACTCCAACTCGCACTTGGCCGGTTTTTGTACTTTATGCCGGTTTGACTACCGGTTGCGACGGTCATTAGCTTTGATAACAATTATTTGTGCTACGTACGAGTATTTGAGCTTCCACGACGTAAAATAGATTGGTGCGGCCATATTTTATTTTGGATATTTCGACGTACTTGCATTAAACAAAAACGAACCACGCACTCTATTTTTGGCTCTGCAAAATGTTCAATGCCTGAGGTGTGTCGTGTGAGATCGTCCCAGTTGCGCTCGAAGCCCTACTGGCGGCGACCTTGTCACCGTATCTGTACTGCAGACGTATAATGATCGGTACCTACCTACACTCACGCCGCAAGCATGTAGATAGGTATGTAGCGTGTTTACAAAATACAGATTTGTGTGCTCGTGCATCGATAATAAAACATCTAGCGTTGAGAATAATTTTCAACTTTTTAAACTTAGTACATTTTACAGTACCTACATAAGGAACGCTTATGGTATGACCGTTGTTCACAAATCAGACTTTGGTTCTATTGTTGGTTGCATTTATCCTTAGGTTATAGTGACCACATAACATCAGATGACCTGCACGCTTGTTTACTACGCTTAGTGTTATAAGATTTTATGTTATAATCTAATTAGAGAGTTTCGTGCCCATATTTGAATGTAAAGGATCTATAATATTATATATTATACTTATTTATTACTTAGGTTTTAAGACTTCGTGTAAAATAGACATTCAGCAGTTCGAAAAGCTAAACATGAAAATATGCGCAACCTTGTAAGGATCTACTTTGACCGTGAACCAAATACGTAGCTCGTTTATCGCTACTTACTTCTTTCAAGCAATACTCCTTACTTTTAGAATTTCTCATACTCTTCAACGGTAAAAACGACTAACCTTGTCAGTAATATATTCGGATATTACCTGAGTAGGTATATATAAATGAGGATGAGGCACATTCCTTAGACACTCAACGAGTAGAGTGAGTTGGTCTGGTTCCAAAATAATGTTGATTTCGAAGTCCAAAGTCCATGAGCATACTATGTAAGCAATCGGAGTGCAACAAGGGATAAAGTAGGACTATATTTAACAGCAAGTTATTTATTATCTAGATATTATAACTATTCTGAATATAAACCATAAATAAACATAGGTCGTCAGAAGAAGAAACACTGATAGACCTGCCGCGAAAAGTTTTGACGATAGAGGATTAGGTACTGGGTCCTGGGGGGAGACCAGTGAGGAGAGCAAGTGCTACGGAATTACAAGTACCGCAGTAAATAGAATAATGTGTGAGTTCAATGCGTGAGATATTATATGCTTCGTTGGCCACGATAAATGGCCGGTTCCATTTGTTATGATTAGATAACAGTAGTTAAAACTTGAAGAAATGAGAGCAGTTTGGAAACGTTGACGTTCTGGTTGTTGGTCACTCGTATCGTCACTGATCCGTAATAAAGCAGAATGGTGGGTTATGAAGCAGACTTCCTCCAGTTAAGCCGAAGAAATTTCTACGCATCAGTGGGTGGTTAATGAGATGAAGCCATGATTTCGCGTACTTGGTACTTCTAAAGCATTGAAGTAAGTGAGCTTGACAAGAAACAGGGATTCCAGATTAAAACATGGTAATGCTAATTCCTAGCAATGCTCCAATGCACAGACATCGTATTGGTAAGGTTCCAAAACAGCGTTGATTTCGTGAAACAAACACGTGCATCGTATGTGTACACGAACTACGCGAGGCAAGTAAGAGAACTGCAATTGAAATGCAAACACTGTAACATTTTCATTGCCACTAGTCATTGCTAAATTAGCTATTACATAAAAAAATTGGTCTATTTATTTAAATATATTTGTCTCTCTCTGGATGTGTAATATATAATAATTGGGAATAATAGGCGTAAATTTTAAACACACTAGGAAAAAACATATAAGACGAAAATTACATGATTGTAATAATGACGGAAGAGCGTCTGAAATAGATTTTATTTATTGTGACAATAATTGAAGATTTATTTTTAAGTAACACTAAATGATAGCAAGATAGGTAATGACGTTACCTACTTCGCCTAATTGTAGAAACATCAATTAAAAAATAAACAGACACTAATTAAGAGGTAACATTGACAATAACATTTAATTGAAATATCCAAGAAAAGCGCATTTGCAATTGGGTTAATGTTAGTCACGTGGCTCTGAAATCCTTCATCGATACATAAAAGCTATACAGATGTTAACGAATGATTATTATTTTAAGGTATGGGATGGGTTCAAACCCAAAGCCACTGCGACCAATGCTGATCTATTGTAGTTTACCCCTACATCAGACTAGATTAACAAAGTACCTACTACTAATAAAGTGATTAAGAGAACAATATGGATTATAAAACTTTAAATTTATGCAATTGTCCTCCTTATATTATAGAGAACGTTCATATAGAGGAAAGGTACATTATGAAGATGATATAAATTACATAAACGTGCTGATCATTAAACCGAACTGCACGGGAAAAAGGGTTAAAACTGAAAACAACTTAAACTGATAGTCGAAAGAGCTCAATATTGCGCTTTTGTCACGGTGCTGCTGTATTTTATTTGCATTTTAAACGAATTGCGTTAAATAAGTGACATTATTCCTATGTTTCTTAAATGAAAATTTGTAGTTTACATTTTCCCGATAGTGCGACATTCTAACTTTCTCGGTAAGTTATTTCTCGATAATATCATGAATTATTCGGAAACACACTATTACATAAACGAAATTACCATTGCAAAGTATCTACTTTGCAACCTCACATCTGTGAGGTCTACGACTTTCAACTATAGCGTGTTCTTCAACTTTACCCATAGATTTAGGATAAAAGAGACAATTCCGTGGGAACATTTTGTTTTCCCGAGAAATAAACCATTTAATATGTTGATCTAGGACTTGGTATGCGATCTGCATTATTCTCTATGTACAAACTTTTCCACCCTCGTAATCAAAAAAATTTTTTTTTTAAATAACGAAACACGTAATATTTTATTTCTTGTGAAGATTATTATCTATTGCAGTTATTATCGGAATTTAAAAACATGATTCATCATACAAACTTTATTCTTATTATTTATTATTAAAATCCCTCAGGACCCTACTACCACTACTTAGGCCGTGCGTTGCCTGTCAGTCAGCGAGGTCACGGTTTTGTTTTATAGGTAGAAATTTTGTGAATACTCAAGGTTTGCTCGTTGCAAGTTGCAAATGATTTGAATACTGCACGGTTTTTCTAGAAGATATTTATTCAGTCCAGTACACTTCACACCGGTGTGCGCGGGAAACTCGTTCTATTAATAGAAACAGTAGGTACTTATTCAAGGTTGTGAAACTAGGGCAAACGCGAAAGATTATAACCGTTGCTTTGCCGGACAACATAATTCAACTTACGCCTGCAATGCTTTCTCGTAATTGCACGTAATTGTTACGATTAAGTATAGTATTGTTCGATCTTCGGATAAGCACTTTATCTGCTATGTTTCAAGTGACTTTTTGCTCGCGTTTCATTTATGTTGCGTATATAACATAATACATTAACATACAATTAAAACAAATTAATAACTTATTACATTGATACACCGAAAAACATTTTATTTACTTAAATGTTATTATAATTCAATGTGCTTATCAATTATCACTTGTTTAACAGTTAAAGAAAACATCGTGAAGAACTCTACAGGCCTAAGAGTTCTCCAAAATACTCTCCTAGTCATCTGTCAATCTGCACTTGGCCAGCGTGGCTGTTCATGCCTAAACCATTCGCATTTCTGAGAGGAGACTGGTACCCGGTAGTATGACAGTAATAGGTAGACGATGATATTTAATGTTCTTAGCGTTGAATTAAACACCACGTTTTATATCTAAATAAAATAGGCACTGATATAATGTATGTATGTCTGATGATCCACAAGAACGCGACACAATTAACGCACAAGGTAAGATATAACTTGATCATGCGACTCATTAAATTATCTCACATGTTAACCGCAGATATTATACTCGCGTACAGAAATTATTCAACTGCTTGTTCATTTCGATAATTGTAGGTGAGGAAGACGAAGTTGACTTTGATACTTCCCATTTACTGATTAACTGTAGTACCGCTTGTATTATTGTTTCCTAGTACTTCGTGGTTAGCATGAATGTCCCGCCCGATCTTTGTTAAATTAAATTGATTTTGCTAATTACGAACACTTTGTTTTTTTTTTAAAGTACCAATAATAACAATCAAAAGCCTAAGTTGATTTCGCAACTCAGTCAAGTGACTTTAAAACTGGATGCAGTCACCGTAAAAAACAACAAAGAAACCAAGACAAGCTACAAAACAAGTTTCGTAAGAGCGATTGTAATTTGTTTGCGTTTTTTATCTACCTTTATCTATAAATTAAGCTTGATCGTATTGTACGTATACTATGGAGTAGTATTGTATTTATACTCGTATTAAGGCAACGAATCGATCTCAATTAAGTAGAGAAAGTGGAAAGCAAAATCTCCAGAGACGGCGAGGTAGTTGATACACAATCAACTATTCGAAATAATTAAATGTTATTTAGTAGTGTTTACCTAAATTATTCGTTTTGTCGGTGAACCGAATAGTACCGAACCGAAATGTAACTTTAGTAAAGTCAGATAAATAGTTTTATTGGTTTGTGCATTTCTATTGCTTGAGTTCCGATTGCTGCAAAAGGAATTGTGTTAAACCTAATTACCGTATAAATTTGCGTTCATTTTAATATTAGCTGATATTTGTTTTTGGGGAATTAAGTAGTACAATAGTGCTGAGAGAAGTAGAAATTTGATGATTCTTGATAAAAATTTTTTTTAGATAGCCTAGGTTTTTAGAGATAGAGATAGTCTCGAAATGTTTCCCGCCAAATTGTTGACACGTTTTCGGATGGCGTCGCTACAAAAGTGTGCACCGCGCATTCCCGCTGGGTTCAGTGGGTCAACGAACGCGGTGACAGCGCGGACCTGTCGCGCGATCCGTTGCAAAACATTGTTGCCTGTCGCAGTCGCATATCGGCAACCTTAGCGCTCTCGACTCGCGAGTGGGGTGGGGTATAAACAAAAACAAACGAATCTTCACAAGATGTTGTGATGTATCTTTAAAAAGGCCTTAACCAGAATTTCTATTACAAATGAGACCAAGGAGCATTATCAGGCATAATTTCTAAAATAAACATTATTTCCAACAATAATTAAAACCGACATCAAAACATAAAAGTAAGAAGTGATTTCGTTTTTGTAATTTTTTACTAGATATTTCTGAAATATTTGGCGTCATATTTGCGAAGTTCTTTATTCAATTTTCACCACATTGACTTAATTTTTATGCTGTCACTCGAAGTGTTTCGTCTAGTACTTATCACCTAAAGGCTTAAGGCTCTGAACCGTTAAAAAATTATGGAACAACCTTGAATATATTCTGTTGCTTTTTATGAAATCGACAATGATCATCATGTATAAAATTTACGTACCTACATTTTTAAACAATACTAACAAATTCGAGTACTAATAATAGGCGTTACATTTCTGCTGATTTCACAAAAAAACATATTCTTTCATAAAAGTATTAATGACAATTAATTCAGTGCCAACACACACATTCACTACGAGTAGAAAGTTAATTATAGAAAGAATATTTCCCTTGAGCATTAAAAAAAATCTAAAAAAATCAATCGCCTTTCCTAAAAATGTAATGTAATGACGCGAGACTTAACCTGCATACGACATAAATGCACACATCGAAATCTCTTCTAGGGACTTGCACGTGACTGGGATCGTTCGTGATAAATAATAGATAAGATACATTGTGGCATACGGATGGGAACCAATTTTAGGTCTCAATTCCTTCTATGAAGCCAAAAGGTAACGACGGCCATTACGTTACGTGTTCACTACAGAAGGGAAAGTATGCAGGTAAACGTACAAGTATATGCAGTGTATTTGTATGTGGTTATAAGAAGGCAGACGCCCGTCATTCACACCCCAGCTCGTGAATAAACTAGAAACGCGATAGAGGGACTTCAAAACTGTCTCAAGTTATAACATAGCTGTTTTGTTTGAGAACTTAAAACCCAGCCTAGAATGTTAGAACAGCGAGTCATTCAGCTTTCTCCGCCCCATCATTATTTACACAAAATGGATATCCACGGATGTCATTGCATTAATTTTGTTGAGTCTAGGTTATTTAATAAGTACTGAGCACATAAATTTGCAATTTTTTGCAGTATTAAAATTTCGCAATTATTTTTAAACAGAACACAAATTCATTGGGTAAAAAACTATGAAGCAATTTATTAACAATAATAATCCGCTCACTGTTACACCAGGCCGTTAAAACAATGTTATTAACTAATATTGTAATGTCCGGTCATACTCAATAATTTACATGATCTTAAATAATGTGTAGTTTGTATGAAAAATGATTACAAATTATCGAGACAACAGCGTTCGTTTTTGGAACTCTCCATAGACGGTTTTCTTTTTCCAACAAGATTATATTACTAAATATATAGACGATACATAAAAGAGGCTGTATATTACTAATATATAAAACAGACATCTATTACGTAAAATATTCAATAAACGCCTTTTTTTAAATGGAACATTTGGAACATTTGGAATCACGCAAAATTCAGTCGAGCTGTCATTCAGTCCACCTGATATGTGATTTTAATATTATTTGGCGACAATATATTCTGTGCAGTCGCACAGTCAAACATGTGAGGAGTTTATAGGAGTCCAACTACCCCAGTATCAATTTCTAAGGATCCAGACGTGTAGAGAGGAGCTCAACTACCCCAATATCTAGGTACAAGGAATCAAACGTGTAGAAAA
>DWKW01000692.1:0-15111 GCA_018250115.1 Doberes anticus
CACCGCCGTTCCTATTTCTTCCCTAAAGCAACAGTGTAAGCACTGTTGTAAAGTGAGTGATAACCTAGAATTTCGACCCTGCTATGTTGGGTCGAGGTTCAAATCCCGGCACGCACTTCTATTTATTATATCTGCGTATTATAAATTAATTGTCACTCGCTTTCACGGTGAAGGAAAACATCGTTAGGAAACCTGCACGCCTGAGAGTTCTTCATAACTTACTCGAAAGCATATGAAGTCCACCAATCCGCACTCAGTGTGGTGAACTACGGCCTAAACTCTCTCATCACCGAGGTAAGACCCGTGCCCAGCAGTGAGACAATATGGGCTGATGATGATGAAGCACTGTTGTTTTCGGTTTGTAGGGTGTGGGTAGGCAGAACATAATGGACAGGAGGCAGTCTTTAGCAGTACCAACGCATCCATATACGACCTCAGATAGGACTTCGGCCTAATTAAAGGTTGGATGTGGATGTCCATAGACTGCAGTGACCACTTTACATCAGGTAGCCTGCATGTTCTTTTGCTATTCCGTTACTTTATTATGGCTTATAGTTCGTTGAAATTATTACGCTTTGGCCATAATAAATCGCAACCAGTTTGTCAAAATTGCGTGGTAATTTGATGCGGAGAGTTGTATATCAGATCCAGCAGTTCACTGTCGAATATTTGCCTTCGAAATGACCTATATCCAGCATTAGCAGAAGAGTCGATGCGGGCTGCCGGTAAATTACACAATGTATTACATTGTTCAGCTCATCATACAAAGATACCTATAACAATATAGCATTGAAGTATTTTTTTTGAACTGTGGGAGTATTTTTAAAACATCTCGGATGAAAACACCGATTTTAATGTATACCATTAGAAAAATTTTTTTTCGTTATTCGAACGTAATAGCAAACGAGCATGATAGCTACCTAATGTTAAGTGTTCACTGCAGCCCATGGACATCCATATCAAACCTCAACCGGGACGGAAGTCCTGTCTGAATTTGTAAGTGGAAACGTTGCTGCTCTAGTGGATTGTTTTAACGCCTCCTGTCCAACGTCTTCTGCCTAACTACACCCTTTAAACCGTAACGCAACAGTTCTCAAACTGCTTTACGGCAGAAATGGATCGGTGGTGCTGGCGCAGGTGTCTTTGACAGAGGACTAAACGACCATCAAAACAACAACGACAATGTCTAATTACGACTATTGGACAAAAAACGGTTTCCGGCCGCAGCGTGTCCCAATCGACCGACGGCCACTGCGGTCTAATCGACCACTGTGGCGTGATACACCTCGCGTGACCTCCGTGCGTGTTGTCCCGTGCTTTGTTTGTGATTCTTAAAAAACTTATTAAAACCACTAGTAAGTGCTGTTTCCCATTGGCCGATACGGCAACGATGTAACGGTGCCGATTCATAGTTTTTTTTTATTCACACGGAATTGAAAACGAGCATGCCGGCCTGATGTTAAGCGGTCGCTGCAGCCCATGGACATTAACGTGAAACCTGATGTAGGACGGAAGTCTTATCTGAAGTTGTATATGGATGCGCTGCCACTCCAGAGGACCAAGTTGAAACACCTCCTGTCCAGTGTTTTCTACCTAACTAAACCCTTCAACCGAAACACAGCAGTTACACTGCAACTTTATGGAGGAAATAGGTGTTGCTGTAGTACCGCCGCAGGCGAGCCTGCGAGATAAGACTACCACCATCAAAAAATATATATATCGGAAAATCGAAATATACTGTATTGCTTTTGCACGCTCCGATATCATGTAACGTTGCCGACAGTATCTGCAACGACATTTCTGTACAAAATCCGGTTCCAACAGAATCTTCCCAACGAAAACAAAGATGATTGACGTAATTGCACACTGATGGATGTGTGCGTACAGTATGTAACGAAGAGACAAACGTGAGTATATTCTTTGGTCACCAACTGGTCAGTTTTGATCAATATGATAAGTAATTTCTTTTTATTTGACTACAAAAATCAGTGTCCTTTCCTTGATGAAAAAGTTACCACCATTATCGGCATAGCTCCTATATGTCGGCGCTAATTTGCCGATAACGGCCGATACGAACGATAGCCAATGAAAACATGCACTAATGTAAAGCCCAATCGCGCGAAGGTGAGCGCGCCATATTTTATTTCGTACGTCCTCTGTAGGCAGTGGCGTAGGCTCTCTGAGCTTAAAATGCTGTTTAGGTTATTTGATGCTGGAAGTTGAAATTAGATTTTTAAAAATTTGCGCCACTTTTTGTGTAATTTTTTTTTCTATACATAATGATTCATCATTAACCCATCGTCCCACTACTGGGTACGACTCAGCGAAGAGAGAGTTCCGTCCATTGTCCACCGAACTGGCCAAGTGCTGGTTGACGGACTTCACATGCTCATGAGAACATTATGAAGTACTCTCAGGAATACACGTTTCTTCACGATGTTTTCCTTCACCGTTAAGGCTATTAATAATTATTTATAGTACGCACATAATGTAGAAATAATTAAATATCATAATTTCGAAAAATTTAAGGTGCCTTCCGGCATTTGAGCCCCGATCCAGCGAAGTGGGAGGCGGCGATACTTAACCACTAAGCTGTCACTCACTTCAGTATAAATAATGAATGGCCTTTTTAATTTCAGGCTCATTAGTAATTCCGGCTGCTATAACATGGATTTTACATGGATGCTTTAAATCTTAGTTAATGTTTCTATACATAAAGTCTGTGATTTATAAAGAAGTACTTTATTCTAAGCTTATACGCTTATTTACACTAGACATTTACGAAACAGCTTTTTCATTTATACATACGAGTATATTTATAACTTTCGAATTGCACCAATTTGTTGTTCGTCGGTTCGTAGGAGGCTCAGATAGAGATAGGAGGTCGACCATACTAAACTTGTATACATATAAGAGGTCTAATTTAGCTTTCAGGAGTACTTAGGCCACATATTAGATTACTTGATAGGACATTCGATATATTGGACTGCATGCTCATTTTCTTTTTTGTTAATATTTAGGAAAACATTAAGATCTCGCCTACGGCTGTACCACCGCTATACCTAATTTTGCCGTGAAGTGTGCTTTGCTGTATTTCGGTTTGGAGGGTGTGGCTAGCCAAAAGATACTGGACAGGAGGAATTCCAACATAGATCTTAGGTGTAGTAACGCATCTGATGAAAAAATAAATAGAATAATAGAGCTATTTGGTATTCCTTATTTAAATATCCATACGGATCATATAATCTGCCTATACTACATGTGATTTCTACCTTTGGATTCAGTTTAAGGATGCTCGTATTATCAGAATGCAGGTAAGCAAAACCATACCAACTTAAGTTGTTTAAATGGAGGCTAACTGCTAAACATGCAAAAACTCTAGTTCGAATTTAGAACTCTGACTGGATATCTTTCTACACATTTGTCTGGATATCTGTATACACTTTTTAATCACGGTAATGCGTTCCCATAGGATAATGGTTCAACATGAATTCTAACAATACTTTAGTTCTGTACTTATCGATAGATGACTCTACCTATCCTATCCCGTGTACCTATCTATGCATGTAATAAAAACATTAACAAGTAATCCCCTATATATCCGCTATCTAGAAACTATATAAATTAATCAATGTAATCTCTACGTCGCCAGAATGCCATAAACGTCGGTATGATTTATCAATACAAACAGACACAGCGTGTTAATATTTACTCTCAAGATGGTCGTGAGTAAATCTTGGCCATTGAGAGCTGGTAAATGGGAAATAGTCTCTTAAACATATTCTACATAAAGAATATTTTCCCTTAACGTATTTGTGTAAATTTTAATTTAATTCGTAGTATAGAGCGGTATTGTTGAAGTGAATAGCTTAAATCAATTGTCTAGTTAAACAATTGAACCTTGAACGGCCAGTTAAATCATAGTTAAAATTATATTTTTTCATCATTACCAACCCATTATTGTCTCACTGCTAGGCACGGGTCTTCTCTCAGAGATTAGAGAGTTTAGGCCATAGTCCACCACGCTGGCCAAGTGCGGATTGGCGGACGTCACATCCATTTAAGAACATTATGGAAAATTCTCAGGCATGTCGGTTTCCTCATGATGTTTTCCTTCACCGTTACAGCCACTCGCTGTAATTAATATAATACTTGTAATAATTATATTAATTCTTTACTTATTAAAGAAAATGATATATTTCATGATGATGCACTAACTTTAACAATAAATTGCATAATAAGGTCAAGATCAACAATTTTAGCCTATAGCGAAGCCGAAAACTAATACAAAATTAATTACAACTTTACTTTGCTTAATTGCAAATACATATTTCAACGAACAAAGCATGCTAATAAATTAAGTTGAATAAACATTTTAAAAAAAGCTGTACTGTAGGATATCGCACATGCGTTCAAGTTAAGTATTAAGATAAATATTTTGTTAGCAGAGTAAATATCTCAAACAAATTCAGCGTGACTAACAACTTAATTTTCATACCATTTCATTCATGAAAATTGTTTGCCAAAACCGAGGAAAGAAGTTTCATCTGTCAACGATCATTTTGTCCAAAGTTGAGCAGGAAAGTCCGTTCAAACAAGTTAAGTAGGCATCAGATGTTGGGGTACAGTTTTTGGTGAAATGCTAAAACCGTCCTCACGCATTTAATATGTAATGATTTAATTTATTATTTTATTTATTTTATGAAATAAATGACGTATAATACAAAATTCATTGAAATTTCAATAATTTGAATTGAAGGAAGCTAAATCACCTGTGATATATTATAGTTGGAAGTCATTATCATCAGCAACACATTATTGTCCCACTGCTGGGCTCAAGTCTTCTCTCGATGAGAAAATGGGGACTAATGACACGCTGACCAAGTGCGGGTTGGCGGACAGCTAAAAGTATATTGTTTCAAGTGTCGGTCCAACAAAGAAATGCGAAACAGCATGAGAAAGCAATCCATTTTTATGACCAAAGTTGTAAAATTTTGTGTCGGTTGCTACAAAATGAAAGCAAATTGGGTTCAGGCGCCAAAAAATAAAAAAATGTATACTTTACTCCTACAATGCCGAAAAAATATCGCATATATCAATATCTATCATCGTTCAATAATTTTCATCCCGCTTACTAAGCCAATGTTACTGACTAACGCGTTGGTAAATTGTAGGAAATAAATTAGTAAAACAGTCAATTTATACTTAACTAAAACTTTACCGTGTTATTATTTCCATCATCAAGACTTCGTATAAAAGAAAAAGTAAGTTCTAGAGACGTCAAAACTAACTTTGTCCAGAATTGCCATCCTTACCCGTGACGACTGTTATAGCATTTGCGTTTATTTTAATAGGTTACAAAAAAATTAAATAAAGAGAAATATGTATTAAATTAACAGTTTATGTAATTAAATTATTATACTTCAATCAATCAATCAATAAGCCCTTTATCCTGAACTTTTTGTTGTGAAAATCTGTTTCCCCTATTTAGAGGATATCTCTAAGCTCAGTGTTCCTTTTGGCAAAGGCCTCCTCAAATATTTTCCATTGGTTTCTGTCTCTGGCGACCCTTCTCCAGTAAGGACCTGCTGTAAGTTTCAACTCACCTTCCCATTTTTTTTACTTTTACCTTACTCTTTTTTACCTACTACTTACTTTATACTTATTACGAGTCTACGGCGAAGAAAAGGTAGGATAATGATTGTGTATGTACGGATGTTCCGCTGTAGTCTCCTTGTGTACCGATTTCGAAATACGAGGTTTCTATCGATTTGTTTTCATTGTAATCGCAATAATTCATAATAAAGTGATAGAAAAGTGAGTACAAATTGAATGAATCTCGTGAAAATTTTAAAAATCTAGGTGGCTAAATTTTAATTAATTAATGAATTTAAGCGTTGTGTATCTTTTAACTGAATATTTTGTAATTTTGTACCTCTCTCCCATTTTCTATCATTCTGTTTTCTTCCCAAAAGTTATATGGAAGAAATGGCTGAATTGTGATGTTAATGATAGGACAGCATCTCGTAATTTATGTTCGTTGTATCTTTTTAGTGTACTACGAACTATATTGATATTGTACCGAAATATTTAAAGTTTAGGTTGAAAGTTTAAGTAGATTAACTACCAATTCCTAACTTCCGAAGTAGGTAACAAAACTTTAAATGACTTGAGTGTGAAGAGCTGAATTTGTTTGTTTATTTTTTGTGGCTTTTGAAATACGAGTATATACTGCGACATAGATTATTTAACGTGACGTGTACCTAACTAATTATCGTACTATTATCGATTACCTGTAATCCTGTAATCGATAATGATTACAGGATTGCTACTTGAATAACCGGAGTAATACTTTAATCGGAATTTTAATGTAGTGTGATAGATCCATTTATTGACAACTTTTCAATATTTTAGAGCAGTTATTTCATAAGGTATCCACGGCAGACCTCAAATAGATCCAAAGATATATCTTGAAGGTCGAAGGTCGTACGTTGATAAATTGCTACTCCTGAGGACTAATAACGAAATAGGACTACTGCTACCACCATCACAAATCTTCAAAGCTATTAACGTCTTCTATTATATGTTTATCATCAACCCAATATTTTCCCACTGCCATGCTCGGGTCTTCTCTCAGAGATGAGTTTAGGTCATAGTCCTCCGCGCTGGCCAAATGCTGATTGGGGGTAATTATTAATTGAACGATTATAAAATTAATAGGGGAATAGATTTAAAGATGGCTAGATGTCAATAAACTTACGAAGAAACTACTATAATTCTAAATCCGTCAACAGAAAAAAAAATATTTGTCACGTATAGCGTCTTTATTACTACATAGTATAAAATGAACTCGTTTCCGCTGTCTGTGCGCTTAGATCTTTTAAACTACTATACGAATTTTAATGCAGTTTTCAGCAATAGATAGAGTGAATCAACAGGAAGGTTTATACGTATAATATATACTAGATGGTACCCGCGACTTAGTCTGCGTACAAAACAAAACCACGCTTCAAAACAAAAATCACATCGTCACAAAAAAACAAAATCACTTTGTCGTAACTATTAAAATATTTATCCAAATGTTGTAGTGTGAAAGACAAAGTTTATCTACTTTAAATATCAGAAGCGATAAAAGTATTTATTATGATAAGAATCAATTTGTTACGACCAAATGTGCATTAGAAATAAGGTATCAATTCTTAGTAGGTACTTTTCCAACACTACATACTACATACTATTATTATTTATGTACTTAAAAAATGCAATACACCATCGGATTTACCGTTTCAATTTAAGCGCCTGCAATTTCCGGTAAAGCTATCTTTTGTAATGACCATTAATAAGTTATAGGGTCAAACATTCAACGTTTCAGGCTTAGATTTCAGCGTTGTGTCTTTCTCACACGGCCAGTTATAGGTCGCGCTTTCGAGAATATCCTCTAAAGAAAACATGTTTTTACTGTCTCATGAAAAATAAGCTGTAAATATAGTATACAAAGATATCCTGTAATATTATTAATCTACATTGCACCCGTGCGAAGCCAAGGCGGGTCACAAGTAGCATAATATAATTAATTTTGAGATGACAGTAATTTGTAAATGTAACGTTGTCTTTATTTATACTTTAGTTCAGAGAAATGTTTATCAGCTCGTAAGCGCCAACAATAACAAAGTTTCGCAAACGTCAACGGTAATTTTGTCGGAAGTAGCAAGTCCATACAAACAAGCTAAGTGACTTAAGTTGGAACAACTTATTTGGATAAGCGCCAAAACAGGGTTTTTTCATCAGAGTACAGCTTATTAAAAAGAAATGAAACACCTTTCCAACAAAATGACAATGAAGGAAGTGATAGCCTGGTGGTTAAGCATCTCGAGTCTGCTTCGGTGGGTCGAGGTTGAAATCCCGGCGCGCACCTCTATTTCTCGAAATATTATTTATTCAAAATTTTCGAAATTATGTGCGTATTAAGAGTTAATTATAACTCGCTTTGACGGTGAAGAAAAACATCGTGACTAAACCTGCATGCCGGAGAGTTCTCCATAACGTTGTCAAAGACATGGGAAGTCCGCCAATCCGCACTTGGCTAGCGCGGTGGACTACAGCCTAAACTCTCTCATCTCTGAGAGAAGACCCGTGCCCAGCAGTGGGTTAATAATGGGTTGATGATGATGATGAATGTCGGAAATAAAACTAATTGACATAGATGTTGTCGAATTGTGTTATCAAAATTTATTAATTTTTCAGCAGTAGAAGTCTTATCTCTAATGAAAAAGAAATAAGTAATCTTCTTTAAATTCCTTTAGACTTTCTCGACCATTTAAATGATTTGATGAGTGGTTTGGACACCGCCGTTAAAGTAATTCAACACCATGCTCAACCAAGACTGGACGGTAGAGAGAACACCTGGGCCAGGTGCGTTTACTTGAACTTGAACGAGACCATCATTGTACACCTCACCGGTAGGGATCTGAGGAGCTGGTTCGGGGAGAATCTCAGGCTGGACGGGTCCGGGAATCACTTCAGGTGCTGCAGGCTCAGGGAGAATCTCAGGCTGGACAGGTCCGGGAATCACTTCAGGTGCTGCAGGCTCAGGGAGTACAACGGGTTCCGGAACTTCTGCTGTTGGAGGTCGGTTCAAGAATATAATTTCGGGAAGGACGGGCGCGGGCAAAACAACAGGTTCGGGCAGATCTATGGGGCTACCAGGCGCAGGAAACTCTATCGGTTGAACCGCAACGGTTTCTGGTATGTATTGTTCTTCCTCAATAGCTGCTTCTGGGGCAGGCTCGAGAGCGGCAGCGGCAGCCGCTTCCGCGATGCCTTGCGCAGTAAGCGGATGGAGCAGGTTAGAGGAGGAGACAATTTGTCCATCGACGTGTTCTTTAACCTTAATATCGAGCACGTCTCCGAGCTCAAGGGGTTCGCCTTCAACGACACCATTGACGATCAGTTCGACTGGTTCGCCAGTATCTTCATCGAGAGGCACTGGCACAGCTGCAGCCGCAGCCACGAACAAAACGAATAGGAATACTTTCATCGTAATACTGAAAAACCAAAATTCCTTATCTAAATATATTATTCACGTAACATAATTCATAAGATGTCTAAAATTATTTTATGTTACTATCATACTGACAAATGCGTTAAAATAATGAGATATATTGACACGTTTTATATGACAGTCACGTAATTATGTAAGTATAGCCTCGTTACACGAGTTTCCCATTACGATCATTAAGAACTGACCTATTCGATATAAGAGTTCGCTGCTTCAATGCTTTGTGATTAAATAGATAATACTCATCATCGTCATCAATCCAATTCTGTCCCACTGCTGGGCTAGACTCTCCTCTAAGAGTATCTAGTTAGCACAAAGTTCACCACGCGGGCCAAGTATGGATCAGTGAACTTCACATATCTTTACGAATATTACAGCTCTGCTCTGAAGCGTGCAGTGTCTTCTCACGATCAGTTTTTAAATCGATGCTACTCGTGACATCAGAATCGTTGATTATGGCATTCATTTATTCGTTTTCTCTTTAATCCGTAAGAAAATTTCGTATGTACTAAAACGGTTTTCTGATTTGGTAATCCTAATCGGAAAACACGTATAGACGTAGTTCGCTTGTAAGAGATTTGAAAGGTCCCTTTCATATTAAGGGCCTGTTCCCAATGTCCAAGTAAACTCCCAAATACGTTAGTTTGTAATTTATGTATTAGATAAGTACGTCAATATTTAAAGCCACAATTTAAAGATAGACCTAAAATGTTTGGAACTTTAACCGTTAAATAATTTATTTCTTATATAAATTTACCCAAACAATGGTCGTAACGATAAAAAATAACTCGAAATACAGATTTCACAAATATATACACATTATTTGGTGCGTTTGAACAAAAAAAAATATTTTTAAATAAAACAACTTTCGATTAATTTTTGCAAAAATAGGATTAAGAAATTTTAAATATTGAAACCATTAAGTAGCCGCTATTTTGTAACAAATAGGCGACGTATTTTGTCTATCTTCAATTGGTGCTCAGATTATTAAACAATTAATTTCTTTGGACGAAATTTTGTAGCGATTTGTAAAAAATTGTAGCCGCTATGGTTATCGATGTTAAGGGTTCAGTAATACTAAATGCGCTTGTCAGAAAATTAAAATTTATAAATGGAATCAACATAAAAACGAGTGTTTTATACTTAAATCTACCTAATAATAATACACTAGAACCACATTAACCTAAAACTATTAATATAGTAATTAGAACTAACCAAAAAGTTTAACACTTCTCACCTGCGCCAAAGACGAAAAAGATATGTTACAATTTTATGAATTTTAAAACACAAAGGCGCGAAATAAAAGCTATAAAATGCGATAGTTAAATAAATCCACAATAAAATGATTGAATATAATTTATAGACTATAAAAGATATGTTAAAACTTCCCAGTGTTAACTTCTGTATTCTCTTTGTGTAAGTATATATATACATACATAATCTGATAAAGATATGAACGTATTATATTACAGCACTATACTATAATGCTTAATGTTATTTAACCTGGATAAGATTGTATTTTCTAGATATACAAAAGAAATTAATAATAAAATTGTTAAACTACCTTTGTACATACTCGAGAAGTGAAGTAAAATGGATCTATTGTTATATGCGCTGACAACGTCTAGGGATTAAGTCTAGTATTTTAATATTAATGTGTGTGTGAACAGGTTATTACGAGCCAACCATATATGTAGGCCTTCTGTAATGCAACTCAATTGCAACAACAAGAATCGTAACAGTGTTAAAATAGAGTTTTAACACAGTTACGATTCTTTGACCTTTGGCTTACTACATTTGACTTATGAATGCAATTACGCCTATACAACTACCACCATGTCTTTCTTAGCTTGACAAATTTTAAATAATTTTATTTCTCCACGAACAAACAGTTCATAAAAAACTTAAGAATATCCCGAAGATACCGTTCATAGTGGTCACTGCAGCTAACGCACTGATATCCGAGATTCTACGTAGACGAGTCTCTGCTTTCGGACTAAATTGGAACGTCCTGCCCGGTAATATCAGCCTCACAATTTGGTTCGAAAAACTACAAGTAAGTGCTGCTACTTCACTGCAGAAATAGGTGCTACGGTGGTGTGGATGCAGACACCGCAGGCGAACTTTCTACGAGACTCTACCATAAGTATATACCTGTACCTATAAGAGTAAATAAATTTTTTTGTCGAACAAAGCGCCGTACAAAGATAAATAGCAGTACACCTGATATATTGCTGTTTCAATTGCTTTTCAGCGTATTAAGCCGTTGATAGATTCCCTATAGTCTATTTTAAATAACAATTTATTTCAAATTCTACACCTATTGAATAATATGGCTCTGTTTGATATCTTAAAAAAAACAGGATTGTGCGTTAAAAAAACGCTTAATAAGCCTTTTTCAAACCAAAATGTTGTTTTGTATTGTTTTGGCATGGAAGTTTTTGAATTATTATCTGCTTATTAATTTTAATTTATCAGAATGATATGATCAGAATAAGATTTATATTAATGAATAACGAATATATTATGTATATTATTGTAATGTAAGTGTTTATATTTATTTTATTTCATCTTAGCTTTTTATGTTACCATCATTACCACGGTAAACAATTAAATTATTCAAAGACAACATAATAATACATCTCGCGCCAAAAATCTCTGGCATAATAACAATATTTCTTTCGTAATAAGTGCGTTAAGAACGGTAAGAATATGAATAATCGGTGAACGGAAAAGCGTCACTGTTTGTTCTAGATGCTCAGCAAACAGTTTGTTCTTATCTAGGTCTGGTAGATATCGAAGGTAGATATCTTGCCGTAAAATATTTTACGTGATGTACATATTATAGTAATTTGACTATATTTCCGTCGTACTTCCAAAGAATGAAAGGTTTGAACCTCCAAGAAGAATTTAATGGAATACTTGCAAAGATAATTTAAATAAATGCATTTGTAAATGTACCTTCAACACCTTTTGTATCGTTTCTAAAAGTATAATTACTTTCGGACGGGATCCACACACGTGGGCTGGTTTCGGATTTCGTGCGAACCGGCGCACTGAAAATTAAAGGAATGATATTGGTGCAACGAAAGTTCCTCGCATTCCTGGGAATAAATCCGAGCAGTTTATTTGGGATGCCTAGACCAACCACGACCACATCTCTTTTATAGAATTAGATCTTGTCTTATTAGATCTTTTATCTTGAATTAGATCTTTTATAGAGGCTGTCGATTTTGTAATCAAAGTTGATGCGTTGCCATATTCGTTCGAAAGTCTTCATATTCAGCAAACTGAACAAAACAAGAAAGTAAAAATTTTCTTTGGGTAGAGGTATTTCAAACAATGCTCTGTTTAATGTCGGTCTGACCTAAATGAAAACTAAATAAAAAGTGTTATTCAATAAGAACTCCATGAAATTTTCGTCTCTTTATTTACACGGCTAAATATCAAACAAAACTTTTATATAACTAGTCCGTAACTTTCACGAAGCTGATTTATTGGTCTCGAAGACAAACGATCTGCAAACATACTCGTATTATGGATGACGCAATGAAATTTAAACATCAAGTTAGTGATTTTTTCAAAAAGTTGTTCCTTGGTCTCCATAGGCCGTGGTGACTATTTATAATCATGTGACTGATGTTTTATGACAAAATAAAACGCTCGTCGCCGTTTCAAGTTTAAACATTTATCGTATACATTCGTTAATCTTTTTATCGATTAAGCCATCTTTGATAAAATATTGAATAAAATCATGTTTATATATGTATGTACACATACGGAGTTTGACCTATGGATTGCTCTTCACAATCTCTAAATAACCGGAAATTAAAAATTCATAACTAATTTGATTAGATAATTATTCTAGTATGAATTGTCATCAACCGATTTCGTCCTACTGCCTGACACGGTTCTCCTGTTGGAGACTCTACGAAAGGGTTTTAAGGCCATAGTAAGGCCACCGTACAGGCCAACTGCGGATTGGCGACTTCACATACCTTTGAGAACATTTTGATCAACTTTAAGTCATCCAGATTTCCTCACGATGTTTTTATTCACCGTTGAAGAGAGTGATAATTAATGTATTCGAAAAATTGGCTGTGCGTGCAAGAATTTGAACCCTGACCCATACCGGATCGAGATTCTAAACCTTAGCTTACACTCACACAGTAATTAAATAATAGAATGCATGGAACATTTTAATAATTCATAATATAATATATTTGACATTTCAAGATTTGTTATCCTCATGTATGAAACTATGGCGCGATTTTTTATTGCCAGTAAATAAAACTCAATTTAATTTTCAATAAATTTATAATGATTCCATTACATAATGACTGTAAAATCTTAAGAGTACGTTATAAAATAAATAAACAATAATTTGAGGTTTCCAATCATTTGTTGCGGGGCGTGATGAAGACGAGAACGGGTTTCATCTTTGAGTCCCAGGTTCCATCGCTCTCTGATTGGGGAGTGAGATCTCCACTCTTGTGGGTATCAGAAATCTTAACAAAAATATCGCGGAATTTCTTCTCTGTGGACTCACTAGCTTTAGCAGAATCTACGTCTTCTATGGTAGTGCCTTGAGGGATAACGGTCTTGCCTGTCGTATACGGAGTCTCCTTGCCGTATTGGAGATCCATGTAGTCGTTTAAAACACCTTCGAGAACCTTCTTTGCGCTTCCACTGTTGGTTGGGTCTTCGATTCCTTGCGACAGCTCATCAATGGTCACGGTGGGAACTCCAGACATTTTGGAATGGCTGTAGAAAATAATATTGTTTATAACTGGACGAATTTTGTCAATAACAGCGTAGATGAAACTACATTTATTTATACGTATATTAAATATAAAAGAAAGTCATTGGCGAGTGTCTATTCCTCAGTAACACCGCACTTATCTCGAGGACCACTGAACGAATTTGCATACGGTTCTTACTGATATGATGAGTATCTCTTCAGGACGATGTCTATGTATAAAAAACTATTCTAGCTGTTAAAAGAGCTGAGAATAAACGGTATTGTGAATCAAGTACGGAAAGCTTTTGAAGCTAACGTTCTGTCATGGATTTCCGAGTTATTTTGTCCAATCCAACCATTATCCTAAATCCACGCGAATAAAGTCTGGGACACCAGCTAGTATGAAATAACCAACCATTTTTTCAATTAAGTAAAAGACAATTCAATTAGCCAGGATGATTTTGAGACAGTTCTTTACAAAAATCTTGCTGTTTATAATCCCTTTAATAATAATAAATACAAAGTTTTATTTAAAAGAAATATTCAATGAGGCAATACAATATTTATCTAAATAGGTTAACCATAGGTTGATTTATATCTTATCTACAAAGCAAAGTTACCTGTGCTCACGAACACTATGACTACGAAAATATAAGTCCGCACCTATTTCTATTGCGTGCGTATCTTACGGGCGTGGTAGTCGACGTGCAGTGGTATAAACAAATAATAAACAAATAACTTTGCACACTCAAATCCCAACAATTTCCGTGTGTCGTGAGCACCATGGACACACAAGGATAAAAGAAAACAAACAAAAAGATCAAAAACATAAAATGTCAATGCATCATACGAATTTCTGCTGCTGGGAATCGAAGCCTTTGAATGGCAGACCGGCATGTTAACCACTGAGTCATATGAATCGTGAAACATTTGAATTTAGGTGACTAGAATTAGGTAATTTGGGTGGGTAGGTTTTGTTCTTCTTGTTTAAAGAATATATACAGGAAATGAAAA
Source organism: Doberes anticus (assembly GCA_018250115.1). Lineage (NCBI taxonomy): Eukaryota > Metazoa > Arthropoda > Insecta > Lepidoptera > Hesperiidae > Doberes > Doberes anticus. Next base: position 14,814 of record DWKW01000692.1, read on the forward strand.
CATGAGGAGATTTTACGTTACATACATTACGTTTCTATGCACTAATACACAAACATTTAGGGGTGTCATGAGCCATTTGAACTAAGATACGTGTATTTTGCAATAAACAAAGTCATATATTGATTTTGACGACCCGTATGGCGCCATGGTCAACGTGCGGTCTGCCGTTCGTAGAGTCCTGGGTTCGATTCCCAGTGGGGCAGAAATTTGAATGATGAATTTTTCTGTACTTGGTCTGGGTGTTTGTGTGCTTGTTTCTGTGTGTGTCCATGGCACCCACGACACAGGTTAAATCCTA
>DWKW01000693.1:0-15104 GCA_018250115.1 Doberes anticus
ACAAGAGGCATTCCAACTTAGTCCTCATGAGTAGCAACGCATCCACATACGACCTCAGATAGGATATTTTCGTCCTACTTGAGGTTTTATGTGGATGTCCATGGGCTGCAGTGACCACTTAACATCAGGTAGCCTGCATGCTCGTTTGCTATTCGTTTAAGATAAAAAAAAAAAAAAAAAAAAAATTTGGTACACCTTGTACCACATACATATGGTACAAGGTGGTTTCGAGACTGTTAAAATGATAATGCAACTATTTGTACCATAAACCGTCACCGCTGTTTCAGTGAACGATGTGGTTGGCGGGATCAACATAAGGGATTGCAGGTGAGTCCACAGGATAAGCAACGTCAGTACGTTGCGGTTAGTATTGGGAAACTTGGGAAGAGTAGATCTCCATTAAAATATCTGAAAACAAAGAAATAATGATTTGTTGATATAAGTACCAACAGAAAAAAAACCTTCAAACCTAAACACAATAGTTCTTACAATGTTTCTTTATAGGCAGAAAGGCAGTGGTGCCGCCGCAGGAAAGACTTGGATGCGGCGTGTTTGAAGCTATCTCGATATCCACACACACACCGTGCAGTTGCAGACGCGACAAGAGGGTTATTTTAAGTACGAGTGTTACATGATTTCACACCGGATGACCGTATAAGTTCGTCAGCTATACAGAAGTTTTCTCACAATAATATATACAAGAATGAGAGCCCGAAAATAAGAACGAGAGGCTCAGTGCAGTTTTTTACGGAATTCCATTTTCAAAGTTTTTGCATTGTTAATCTATGGAGTGACATGGGATAGGAAAACAGAAGAGTGCACCGGCGTTCTAATCTCGTTGCACAAGTTTCTTGGTGCGTTCTAAAGTCTGAGAGTCATAACAAACTCTCAGTCTAACTAGTTATATCTCAGTGTGCAGTTATTGAATACATATTAATTCAAAATTTGTCTTCGTGTACATGTCGCAAACGAATTCGGATCACTTCAAAGGCGACAGTTGAAACGGTTTAAGGATAAATGTTAAATAGATATTATTATGGTTGTAGCAACCGTAAAACTCGAGTCAGGGTTCAAATCTGAAAATTTAATAAAGCTCAGGTATGTGAAGATATCTAATTAGATAATAAGATGGTGGTAGAGTCTTATGTTGGGGGCTCGCCTGCGGCGACACCACCGCTATACCTATATCTGCCGTAAAGCACCAGTGTTAATTCTGCTGTGTTTTGGTTTGAACACCTTTCAAGATAGGCAGATAACACTGTACAGGAGGCATTCCAATGTTGTCCTCAGGAGTAGCAACGCATCCACATACAAGTTCAGATGTCTATGAACTGCAGATACCACTTAACATCAGGTGGCCTGCATGCTCGTTTGCTATTCTGCTAATACATATAAAAAAAGACTAAGATAATATAAAATCACTTACAGATTTACAATTTGGAGCTGTAAGTAATTAGTAAGAATGGAGATAGTAGAATTAAAGGTCGAATGTTATTTTGACCTAGATTCAGATGAACGGTTACGCGGCCATTAGTTTATACGGGAAATAATTTGGTGTCAATAATAAACCTTTGCAAGAAATTTGATAGTGGTAGTGTTGCAGGCTCGCTCGCTGCTGCATGTATGTGTGTTTGAAGGGTGTGGTTAGGTAGATGATACTGGACAAGAGGCGTTTCAACTTAGTCCTCAGGAGAAGCAACGCGTCCACATACGATCTCGGAAAATACTTACGCATACGAGCTAATATAGAACTTCGGGACTATTGGAGATTGCATATTTGGTGTTCTGCATATTTGTTCGCTACTCCATAACAACAAAAAATGTATAAACAATTAAGCAAGGCCCATTAATTAACTTTTCACGCAAAGGTCGATTTTTATCATAAATTAACACGAACAAAGGCACTGGCAAAAGCCAGTACTACAATAAATGTAAAAGAATAGCTATGTTAGTTGTTATGCAGTAAACAGGGAAATCCACTTAGTCTACTAAAGGCTTGAATGAGATATATTAAAGTCATCCATTAATCTCAAATTACCATTAAGCGAACTTTCGCCTTTGAAATAGAGAATTAGATCTTCGAAGACTTCACAGACTCCTCGAGCAGGAAGTCAAAGATTTCAACGGATTTCGTGAAACATTTCAGTGATAATTTAAGTTAAATATCACTGAATGTCAAGTGCCACTCAGACATTTATTTGCACGGAATAGCTTAATTGCCCAAGTTAATGATCCTCTTTATGTAGACGGCTAAACTTAGTCCTAAAAGGTATGTTGTCGGTAGACGAAATTATAACATTAGTCCTTAATCACTATACTAATGTTCTACGAGGGAAAAACTTGTAGAATTTGCAACTATTATTGACTACTGCATGGGATTTCAGAACATATTCTTATCATGTGTTATGTAGTGGGTCGGATTGCTAAGAAAAGACTCACTAATTTACGCACGACTCTCTTTTCAGAAATAATAGTGTTTAAGCCATAATTCACCACGCTGGCCAAGTGCGGATTGGCGGAATTCACATGCCTTTGCGAATATTATGGAGAACTTTCAGGTATGCAGGTTTCTTCGTGTTTTCCTTCACCGTTAAAGCCAGTGATATTTTTTACAATACGCAAATAATTTAGAAATAACTGTTCGTTAGAAATAAAACTTCGAAAAATTAAAGGTGCGTGCCGGGATTTGAACCCCGACCCACCGACCCGGGTGGTCGAGATCTTGGCCAATTTTACTCTATATTGTAAAATTTCAAGAAACGTTGCCAGTTACATTTTGTCATTTATACTCGGAAATCTTTGGCAGAACAAAGCGCTAATTATTTTAGTGAAAACAAGTGTTTTTTTTAAATTTAAATATTAATAGAATAGAAAACGAGCATGCAAGCCACCTGATGTTAAGTGGTCACAGCAGTCCATGGGCACATCTACGTCAAACCTCAACTAGGACGAAAGTCCCATCTGAGGTCGTATGTGGATACGTTGCTACTCATGAGGACTAAGTTGGAATTCCTTCTGTCCGGTGTCTTTTAACTAACCACATCCTTCAAACCGAAACACAGCAGTTCTCAGACTTCTGCTTTACGGCAGAAATAGGAGCAGCGGTGGTGGTGCCGCATAAGACTCTACCACCATCAAATACTGTCTTAGAACTGCTGTGTTTGTGTTGCGTCTCTACGCAGGTTCAGTAGGCGTTACGTATAAGCGTTACCGTACTACGCCTTTTCTGTACTTTGCTTTCACAAAATATGTTTATAGATATAACATACCAAAACAAATAAATAAATAAATAACGTTTTACACTCATTTAACCTGTGTCGTGGGTGCCATGGACACACACAGAAACAAGCACACAAACACCCAGACCGGGGACAGAAATCTAAATTCATCATTCAAATTTCTGCCCCGCTAGGAATCGAACCTTGGACCCATTGAACGGCAGACCGCACGTTGACCACGGCGCCATACGGGTCGTCAAGTGATAGTAGTAGTAGTAATGTTAATAAACATTGCTGAGTAGATCGTAAAATAAATATTTTTATTCATAAAGCAGGCGAGCTAACGCTTCGAGGCAGTACCAGACGAGCCTTCGAGATAAAACTCTCAGCTACCTCATCTATTTCTGCCGTGAAACAATAGTATGAGCAGTGCTGTATGTCTCGAAATGATTCGAAATGAGGCATTCCAACTTAGTCCTCAGGAGTAGCAACACATCCACATACGATCTGCAGATAGGATCGCGTATTGTAATGATTACTCAACAACAGCCGACTTACATGCTTGTTTGCTACTTCTTAATATAAAAATTTAAAGCGAGCCACTGCATAAAAAGTTTCCGAAATTACTAACAAGACTTCCAAGGTTCGGTATGATAAAATTACTATCTTAATTACATTCGTATCGTTACAATTTCGAATAGACATTGTGGCATATCTATCAGCCGTTTAATATGCGCTTATCTTCATCTGTATCAACTAGTAATTAACGCTTCGATGTATTAATCTGTGACAGCTGCCTGAATAATGCTTCCGTTGATGACGTTGAGGTACATAGATGAATATTGCAGACGTTATTGAGTTCAGCAATACTATGCGTATGGAACTACATCATCCTTATATGATCAACCCATACCGTCCTAAAGGATACGGGTCTCTTCGGCTACCGCTTTGACTAAGTTTTATTAAACGTTAAATTATTGTGAGTGAGTGATAGCCTAGTAGTTAAGCTCTACCCGCTACGTTGGGTCGAGGTTCAAATCCCCGCACGCACCTCTGTTTCTTGAAATATTGTCTGTTCTAAATTTTATAGATTATATGCGTATTATTAATTAACTATCACTCGCTTTAACGGTGAAGGAAAAGATCGTGAGGAAACCTGCACGCCTGATAATTCTCCATAAGTTCTCAAAAACATGTGAAACAAGGATTTTTATCGGCTGCAGAGACCATTTCCCGATAAAGGGCATGCTTATTAGTCTGCAACTTCGTTAATATCATGCTTTTAAATATAAAACATATTCAACTTAACTGAACTTATGGAAGTATTCCAGTAAATTTAATAGCATGAACTATTCAATTTTCAGAAGGTAAATCCAGGGCCCGCTCTACCCTAGCGCATATGGAGTAGCGACTCCAAATCCCGGGCGCTAAATCCCGTTAGGAAGAACAAAAAAGACATAAGAAAAAAATAACATTGATGTTTTTGGAAAGTAGATTTGATAAACTATTCTACTGTTCGTGCAGTGAGGCTATGGAACTCGCTTCCACCAAATTTTCGCAGTTCTGCCAAAATATCTTTATACAAGAGACGAGTTAAAGAATATGGTAGTATTCCTTAACAGTATAAAAATAAGATTATTTTTATAGTCCTATATTTACCGTTAACGCATATATATTATAGCATGTAATATTTTGTGTCAAAGTTTATATAAATAAATATATAACGCTTCACACTCATAGCCCCACAGTAGGATTTAACCTGTGTCGTGGGTGCCATGGACACACACAGAAACAGGCACACAAACACCCAGACCAGGTACAGAAATCTAAATTCGTCATCAAAATTCCTGCGCCGCTGGGAATCGAGCCCAGGACCCTCCGAACGGCAGACCGCACGTTTACCACGGCGCCATACGGGTCGTCAGTATTTTTATTTAGTTAGTAAACGTTTATCTACCTTTCGGTAACCACTTTCTAGTTGCAGGTCTGCTGGAAGAAATTTAATATATAAATAGAGGCAATAGTAATAAGCAGTACCTTTGTGCCGTCCCAATAAATAAAATAAGAAAGCCTCTTAATTCTTGAGTACAGAAAACTTACAAATAAAAAAAAACTAAAGTATTTCTTAGTTTTCAAGAACCCCTCCACGGGTCCATTACTTCTTTGTATTTCTTTCCTTTCTGATGTGGTGATTGTACATGAACTTAAATAAATAATCTAAAGACGTATTACTTATCGAATTCTTAATTTTTTTGTCACTCGGCTGTCTCGGCGCTAAACTAGGACCTCGATTCATGGAGAAGTAGCCTTCGGCCGGCACTGAGTAAAACATAAATTTTTATCTCTATCTTCTCAACTACCCATGTACTGTACGTAGTGTATACTAGTGCCCCATACTGGTTCATATTTATCACAAAGTTCCCTCTTGGTTACTGCCTTTCCAGATTCAAAGTTGAACTTGTACCTAGTTTGTGGAATGGTTATTTCTCCGGTCCCCTGGTGTTATGTCTTTATATGGCGGTGTGCAAAAGTTGTATTGTTGTCCTATTGACCCTCTATATTCTGTGGTAGTCACGGACTTGTGGGAACAAATGTCTATATCCAACAATGTTATCGTATTTACATTACATGGTGTTTCAATGGCTTTGATTTCACAGAATTCAATACGGAGAACTGTGTTGCCTGTTAAGGACGAATTCGAATAAAAAATCAATGATGCGAAATGAAAGCTTTAAGAATTATTTATGTATTAGTGCGGTTTGAAGTTAGTTTTAATAGACTGAATCCAGCACGTCATGGCTTACCAATATAGCTATTAATAGAATAAGCACCGTATCGTTAATATGTTGACGGATCAGATGATAATCGCTTTTCACGTGCTTCATGGTCTTATGTCAAAAGTTCATCTGTGGTGGCACTACCTTCACCTGCACCTATTCCGGTCGGAAAGCTACCGTGAGGACTTTTAAGGACTTGGTTAAGCAGAATACAATAGACAGGAGGCAATCCACCATAGTCCTAAATAGCAACACATCCACGTACGACCTCAGACAGGACTTTATTCCTATACGAAATTGAATGAGAGGCATGGGATGTAGTGATCACTCAACATCATGTGGACTGCATGGTCGTTTACTATTCCGTTAATATGCAAAAATATTGTACTATATTTTAAAAACATTATAGTTTACTACATTATACCATAAATTAATAATAGACTACCGCTCGCGAATAGATAATCGATTGCAAATCCCAAATTTATTCATAATCACGAATAGTAATAAATATATTTATTTATTTAATGACTCTTGTACTGGTACACGGTTAAAGATGAATAAAAACACAAAAAGAATAATATAAGTACACAGATACTGCGTATTTCAAAACGAAATTTCTTCTAGCAGCTCTGGGAAAGAAATTGTGATTTGAGATGCAAATCTAGCGTGCACAGTACCTATATAGTTATAATATAAATTTACTGATATTATAAATAAGATACTAACACATACGTACATGGATACAAAACATCTATAATAAGGAAAAGTTGTGAACATATAAATTTAAAACAAAAATCAACACAGATAAATAATGCTGAATTGTTACTATGTCAATAGTCCGATCAAATGTATGTCTACTTTCAAAGAAAGCAGCGATTTATTTAGAAACGTATAAATTCCTTACAGAAGTACTGCTTTTAGTGATATTTTCACTGGGTTACTACATGATAATTTTATTGAATACTATTTTCGTCCCGTTAATTTCATGCTTTGTGACTGTTAGTTTGTAGAATTCGGTCAGAACAACATTTGATTCTAGTAAAACAATTTAAATTCGTGTTTATTTTTGCAAAAGCCTATAAATTTTTGGTTGCAAATGATCTCCTTATATACAATCTATGTTTGTTTGAGCCACGTACCAGTTTCAAACACACGCGAACGAATAAAATCATGTGTTATTGAATCGAGATAAAAATCGGTTTGGCCCCGTTCAAGCGGGTAACTTTTCTTTAATAAAACTTTATTTGGTTACAGATCCGAGGGCAGAAGGTAGGGGCTTATTTGAAAGCCTTCGTTTCGTAACTTCAATAATATTATACTTGGCATGGAAACTTTTTTTAGCTACCGACGGAAATTTGATCGCGTCGCAGAGTTACAAAGTAAGATAGGTTTTGAATGTCTACGATTAACTTTTAACTTGATTCTGTATTTAATTCTTAAGAGATTTTCACTTCAATCGTTATTTTAAAGAAATAGACTTTTCATCAGTTTGAGAAATATTTTATTAAATACTATCGGCTTTTGTAGGATCACCTTATTTGTGCCCATCGAAATCTATACTCTTTGAATCCAGAAAATCCTCCAAACCTTACTAAGGATCGATCACAGAATCGATAGATCTGTTCACAAATTGCTCAAGTCTTTTAAAATGAATTGACGGCATCAGACTCTCACAATGTAAAGTATCATTCCAACGGTTCATTGCTTGTAAACGCTAAACCCTGTTGTGTGAGTGAATAAATGATTATATTATATTGTATTATATTATATAGACTTGCAATTAGAAAAAATATTATCTGACTTGAAACTTTTCCTTGTACCAACATGAATACTTTTCAGCATAACAGTCACATTTTCGTTAACCAAAAATATTACTTTTACGTTGAAATATGCCAAAGAACGTTTTTCTTATATAATGCTTAAGTGTATATCCGAAAAACAAAGACTTTGTAAATAAATACGATGACAAATTGAAACACTTTAATTTACACGACGAATTCATTTTCAGAAATATCCCGTGAATGTGTTTTAATTATATGGAAGGAAAAATTAATAAAATCATCTCCATTTTCTTTCGCCTAGCATATTTATTAATTTCCTTCCGTTCAATCTCTTTAATTTATGTTTAATGAAATCCTCATTTGTTTTGCAAATTATCCTGATTGCTTTTAGGGTCTTACGCACTGTCCGTTTTATTAATCTGTGTGTGCTAGTCAAATTTTTACCATCACCCTATTACTGTTCCACTCCTGGGTACTAATCTCCTCACCAAGAGTCGAGGCCATCATGCAGTCCACGCTGGTCAAGTACAGAAAGGCGGACTTCCTATACTTTTTAGAACCTTATACAGAGCTCGCAGGCAAACATATTTCCTCAATTAGTTTCCTTTCAGCGTTAAAGCTAGTTACTTTATTAAAGTTACCGATCTACCGGACCGGAAGGGCGAAATTTTTAACCACTACATCACTGCTTTTCGAATTGAACCTTGATTCCAATTAATTTGTGTGCAATGCATTAGGATTACTAATAAAATATTAATAAGAGGGTTAAAAAAATTAATACCAGATGGAACACAACGAACATGTGATCTACCAGATTTTAATTGATGATCACTGCATCCTATTGCACCGATAACATATTTGAGATCGTATATCATCATCATCATCATCTACCCATTATTGTCCCACTGCTGGGCACGGGTCTTCTCTCGGAAATGAGATAGGGTGGGTAGATGGGTATTTGCTCCTGAAGACTTAGTTGGACGAAACGTTCTCAATTCAGTATGCGTAATCATATTTTAGAACAATAAAATGTAACAAAGCGAAACACAGGATTGAAAGAATTGCTCCTATACGGTAGAAGTTAAAAGAGCGTGAAGGTATTTTTTCTCTACTTTAATTGGTCTCTTTAAATCGTTAGTATACGCAACACGTCTATAGGTGAGTACCTAGTAATTTGTCTATACACGGCCTTTATTTCAAAACGTTTGTCAGTTGGTTTTCTGATCCTCGCTGGTCTGTAGTGAAGCAAAATTTTGGAGTACAGTTTCTGGTGTTTTTTTAAGAGGACCATTACCTTGAGCATATGAATTTATTTAGCTTAATAACACCCGTGCTAAGCTGTAAGTGGTAAAGTGTATGTTGAAGGCTAGCTTGTGGCAGCACCATCGGTGTACCTCTTTCTGCCGCAAAACAACAGTGTGAGAACTGCCGTGTTCCGATCTGAACGCGTCCACATACGACTGCTGATAGGACATACATGGATAAGTTTGATGTGGATGTCCAATAGGCCGAATAGGCTGCTGTGGCCATTTAACATCAGCAGAAGTTGCATGCACGTTTGCTATTCCATTAATATATGAGAAAAATATCATTAGTGAACTTGATTATTCGTAGATCCATACTTCTCGTTATAACTACGTTTTCCATAACAAACAATAGAAATGTTTAATGCATTCATCCCTTTACAGCTTGTGAAATCGCTGTGAAAACAACCGAATGCAGCTGACGTTCCTCCCACAAGATTTACGCTTAATGTACATTCGATTCTCGTTTAATGATATTGTTTATTGCGTATAGTGTTCACTTTATCCGGCCAATAAATGTACGTTTTGTTCCTGTGGCAGTTTAAAATCCTGCTCGCTTCACTTAGTAGTTTTTATTGCGTGATGCAATTATCAATTTAATTTAATCGCTAGAATAGTGTTTCACTTTCATTGTTATTTTTTGAACATTTCACTGTTCCATTGTTTGTAGTCTGATGGTGCTAATCACCAAGGCTGCGCCACCACTGCATCTAGTTCTACCGTAAAGTAGCAGTGAGCACTACAGTGTCTGAAGTCCTTGTCCTCATATTACAAAGCTCCTGTTTCGAAACATTTTCACAAAAATTACGACCGCTTTCAAAATCTGAAACGGTAAAAATATTTCTAATAATTCCAGTAAAATTTTATTGAATAACGTATAATTAAAAAAACTATGTCAGTCTGTCCTTGAAAAAAAAATCAAATATGGGCTCATAATTTTTACATTGTCATTAAATCACCCATTTCCATCTCATCTCAACTTCCAATAAGATATCAGTAATCGATCAAAACCTACCTTCACCATTGTTTTACTATTAATAAAATGTAACTACACAAACACGAGATCCCTTATTTCCCAATTGCTAATCGAACCTCGATCAGAATCGGAATGAGAATCGGTAAATGTTCAGATAATGCGTAACAGCGCATTCGCGCCGCCGGCGTTTGATAAATGTGCTTTAATGGTCGTAACAATTGAACTGCGATTTTCCTGATAATTTGTAAATCCTTATTGACTGTATGGCTTTATGATTTAATATTGCTGCTAACGGTGAGTGATAGCCTAGTGGTTAAGCATCTCGACCCCGATGCGATGGGTCGAGGTTTAAATTCCGGCACGCACCTTTGTCAAAATATTCACCCAATTTTTTTAAAATTATGTGCGTATGAATTAATTATAACTCGCTTTAACGATGAAGGAAAACATTGGAAGAAAACCCGCATACCTGAGATTTCTCCACAACTTTCTCAAAGGCATGTGAAGTCCGCCAATCCGCACTTGGCAACCGTGGTGGATTATGTCCTAAACTCTCTCATCTCTGAGAGAAGACCAGTGTACCGCGATTGGCTGAATCTGCCGAGACTACGATTGACATCAGATCAGATTTCACTCCTATTTACGGGTAGAGCTGTGAGCTATGAACTGCAGTGCCCACTTAAATTAATAAAGCTGGCGTGCTCGTTTGCTGAAAATATCTGGTTTCCAAACGACTGAAGTCGTTATCGTTGTCTTTTGCCGCTAATTTATTGATAGTTACTCTTAAGAGATGTCTTGGTAAACTCGTTTTTTATGTATTATAGGTTAGTATTGATTACTTAGCAGCAATCATCATCATCAACCCATTATTGTCCCACTGCTGGGCACAGGTCTTCTCTCAGAGATGAGAGAGTTTAGGCCATAGTCCACCATGCTGGCCAAGTTCGGATTGGCAGAGTTATAGCATATTTGTAACCTAGTTGTAGTTCCGTTTTTTTTATAACTAAATTAATATATTTATGTATGTATATATTTTTTATTAAACGAATAGCAAACGAGCATTCAGGGAACCTGATGTTAAATGGTCTCTGCAGCCCATGGACATCCACATCTGAGGTTGTATGAGGATGCGTTGCTACTCCTGAGGAATAAGTTAGGATGCCATGCCTCCAGTCCAGTGTTTTCTGCCTAACTACACCCGTCAAACCAAAACACAGCAGTTCTCGTACTGCTGCATGGCGGCCTCTATGACCATCAAAATAATCGTCAAATCAAAATTTCATAAATATAAAAAATGAAATGTCAAAATATCATTAAGCGTCAATGGAGAAACACTCAGTAAAACCGAAGAGCAGTCACAGTGCGGTCCGCTGATAAATGTCCGTAATTGACATAACAATTGCGCTGCGATTTTCACGTTCGTTTGTACGTAAATACCGATGAGAAATGTAATCCTTCATTTTGAAAAATACGTAAAAAATGTTATGTACCTCGACTTCTTTTCAAACGAGCCATCATCATCATCATCATCATCATCTACATATGTGGTATTATGTGGCTTATGTGGTAAGCAGCTCACGAACATTCACATCTATCCCAAAACAGGATAGAGCTTCCCAATGAGATCATTACATAACTTCTCGGGATCGAAAGGGCACGCTTCACTTTTTCCTACGTCTACTGATTGAGATACATCAGAGCGTGCTCTGTTATATTAGCGAGGATAAAATTGTAGGTGCAATGACGGTGCCACCGTAGGTGACCCTAGCATTAACGTCTGCCGCGAAAAAAAATAGAACAGCGATGTTCTGAGATCGTTTCCACTCTTCAGAGCCAAGTAAGAAGATCTTCACTTTCACTGCTGTTGCTGAAGGTGTCTACATATTAAAACACACCACTTGATGGTGGTAAAATCTTATGTCGAGGGCTCGTCTGCGGCGCCACCACCGCTGTACCTATTTCTGCCGTAAAAAAGCAGTGTGAGAACTGCTGTGTTTCGGTTCGAAGGGTGTAGTTAGGCAGATGACACGGGACCGGAGGCATTACAACTTAGTGCTCAAGAGCAGCAACGCATCCACATATAACCTCATATAGGACTTCCGTTCTAGTTGAGGTTGGTGAAGATGCCCATGGGATCAACAACAACAGCTGCAGTGACCACTTAACATCAGGTGGCCTGCATGCAAGTTTGCTATTCTGTTCGTGTATACAAAAAAAACACCACACACACACACACACAGTGCGTCCTTGTAACATAACGGCGAAAATACTCGTGTAGGTGCTTGGATAGTGCAACTGTAGATGGGCTTTGTATCTATGACCTAAAACAAAACAGAATTTCCTTCTAAGATCTTGATGCTTTGATACTCCTGAGGACGGAGTTGGAAAGCTTCACTTTTTAATAAAATCTGCAACGTCTACTGATTGAAATACATCAATACACGCTCGCACGCAGGCAATTCACGCAGTAGGTGCAAGGTCATTGCCACCGAAGACGAGCGATGAACAGAGAGCTATAGGTACTAACTGGTGATCGTTCTAATCTTTAAAATGACACCACGAAATGGCAAAACGTTCCGAAAATCCGAATAGCAATCACAGTGCGGTTCGTCGATATCTGTATGTGCGTTAATCGACGTAACAATTGTGTTGAGTTCTGTTTACTTGAAACCTGTTTACGGATACAATGTATATTGATCAGCCAGGTATACCTGGCTATCTGAACACATTTCGGTTTTAGTAGTTATCCATTTAAAGTTATTCACTTGTTACGTGATATCTTCCGTTACGTTTCCTGGTATGTTATCTGGTATATACGGTATAGTTCATCATTAACTGGCTAGGTGATATTGACCTATTAAATAACTTTTATGTCGTGTTTAATAAATGATGGTGGTAGACTCTAATATCTAAGGCTCGCCTACAGCGGCACCATCGAAACACTTATTTCTGCTGTAAAGCAACGGCTTCAGAACTGCTGTGTTTCGGTTTGAAGGATGTAGTTAGGCAAAAGACTTGAGGCAACCATATAGAACCTCAATATGCCTTACGTCCTAGTTGGGATTTGATTTGGATGTCCATGGGCTGCAGCGACGACATAACATCAGATGGTCTGCATGCATTTCTATTTATTCTGTTAATATGAAAAAAAATAGTTGTCCGTTCATTGATTAGGCGTGAAAAGGAACTAATGTTACGAAAAATAAAGCTTTTTTCAGGCAAAGAAAAATGGCGTACATATCGAAAAGCAGAAACCATATTACCGGTAACTGTGTAATAAATTATTAAACAAGTTGAACTCCACAATGCCATATTACTCGATTTTATCAACACACGGAATGTTCTCATGTTCTAACAGTCATTCTAACGGCTGTTTAATCGTGACCGCGAAGTTCGAACTATAGAACGCAGTTGCTGAACGTAATTATATTCATGTATAGGTTATAATGGCACTTTTTCAGAAGCTATTTATCGTAAGGTATAAAGAATTCTAGTACAACAAAAGTATTCTAGCGTACACCTTTTCGTTTTTCAACAGCCCTGTAAAGATATATGTTTTAGAAAAACTAGAAAACACAATCAGTTTTTTTTTATTAATCGATATCAAAAAAGGAGGATATTCTGTGTTCTGATGATGTAGCACTTCTGCGATACAGGACGAAGTAGACCCCAGGTGTCGGCAATAAATGCGTAAGGCATCTCAGTGGAAGGGTAACATCTGAAACTGGTTTGGTGTAATTTTAGTGAAGATTAAAAAAAACATGGTAGGTATTTCGAAGAATTGTCACGAAAAACAGCAAAAAAAGATATTGATCTGCATGTATTTCAGCAATATTATTAATAAGGTAGGTAGAGCAGATAAATTTGCAGATGTGCATAAACATTAATTTGCATAAAATTTAGATAAAAATAGATGGCGTTGCCCAAGAACGTTGTATATTTTATTATTAATACGCGATAATGTTGTCGCGAGCATCATCTAGTAAAACATAAAAATAAAAATTGCTTTCTACTAAGTTTTACCACTTGCAGACCAATTTCATAATACGTGAAAATAAAGATAAACCAAAAAAATATTACAAGAAAAACATCTCAAAACTAACTTAATATACTCTTACTATAATATACATAAGTTTACCTATATTTACATATGTTTATGTCATATATAGTATATAAGTTGTAGTTTATTATAAAAATATTGTATATAAAATATTATAATCACAATGTGCACACTTCAATCGCATCAAAATTAGTTCCCCATTCCCAGGTCTGCTGGAAGAAATTTCGATAGGAATAGCAGACCTTTGTACAAAATTTATTTCGTTGTTTCTGTAATTTAAGTTTGTGGTGTAAATTAAATATTTAATAAAAATAAGAATAAAATCTCAGATAAATAGTTATTATGGTAAACGCAATACCAGTATTCAGTACCTAGCCTTATGAAGAAATTCTCCTCCAAATCATGAGTACTTTGTTAAATTAACGTTAAATGGACGTTTGAATTTAAAAACAGTAGTTCAACTGTTCAATGCTGAACATCCGTACCACTTTAAAATCTAACAGGTTGATGGCCCACAAACGGCAGATAACATTAGAATATCTCACTACAATAAAGCATTATGGCGTGACATTAAATGAACAATACGGCGTGATTATTGGCGCATCGGACCGCCATGCCGATTTCAAGCGACAATCGGTGGGGTGACCGCGCCAACGTGCCAGGATCTAACTTGACGCTTGGCAGCTGCCCAAGATATGAGCGAAAGATACCCTCTTCTCATTCATGCGTTTATCAATAAGCACTTATTATACGAATACTTTGTTAACTTTAAATTGAGTATTGCACAATTCATTACATAAAAAAATATTTAAAAGAACAATCTAAACAATATCTAGACACAATAAAAACATTCCATCCAATTTTTCTCTAGTGCCATAGAGCCTATAACGCTGACAACATTACTCCATTGTACACAGAGTCCAATTATCAGAGCAGAACACTTAAACTGCACTAAAATATTGAAACTTTAAAAATCAAAAGCAAAGTC